>JBBPBX010023865.1:2265-15504 GCA_038048925.1 Garcialebias charrua
AAATCGGAGAAGTCATGTAAGTTTTGTAAAATGTATGTACAGTACTGTCAACTGTTGTATGTTCTCCTGATAAAAAAAAATAAAAATAAAAAAGATATTTGTTTTTTGATTCAATAATTCAAGGTTATTTATTTGTCATATGCACCATCTTCACATTGATATGAAGGTTGTTCTTCCTGCACCAGCTCCAGGTGTTCCACCTCCTGCCTGTAGCTGGACTCATCATTGTTTGTGATACATCCCACCACCGCTGTATCATCTGCAAACTTAACAATATGACAGCCTGGATGGGTAGCTGCACAATCATATGTGAGCAGAGTGAACTGGAGAGGGCTCAACACACATCCCTGAGGGGAGTCAGTGCTGAGGGTTATGGTGGAGGAGGAGAAGTTGTGGATCCTCATAGACTGCCATCTGTTGTTAAGAAGTCTAGGACCCAGTTGCAAATGGAGGGGCTTAGGGGCCAAGATGGTGTAGTGGCAGGGGAACCGACTTGGGACCCGAAGGACCCAGGTTCGAACCCCAGTCACAGCTTAACTTGTGGTGTGTTTGAGCAGCACATCTCATCCCAATTGATCCCTGGTGCACTTTCTATAGCTGCCCACTGCCCCACCTGGTGGTGATTGGGTTAAATGCAGAGTCAAATTTCGTCTTGTATGGAAACATACACAGATGACAAAAATGTGACATTATTATTATTAGACCTAATGTGACTAGTTCTTTCCATCAGTGTTTAGGGGATCATGGTATTCATGAGGAGATGAAATGAATAATAAGTGGATGAAGTGATGTACAATTAGGAATGACTCTCAAAACTGTTCAAACAGATAAGGATGGCAAAACCTAATTTAGAACAGTGACCTTTATCTGCCTATTGGTTCTCCTGTTGGTTTTGAAGCATCAGCATGACTCTTTGGTCAGGAGACATCTGTTTGAGTTGTAAGCGATGAATATTTGGCCTTTAACCCAATACAAAATGGCACCTGAACTCTTTCCGACTGATGACAACATGCATTTATTACATCATGCTACTGTACTTCTAGAATGGATGGTATGGTTTTCCAGCTGCACTGAGGCAGGAGGGACCTGCAGCGAGTGGTGAATGCTGCCAGTAAAATCACTGGGACCACACTACCCTCTCTCATTGACATTCACCCTGGCTGACTCCAGAGGAAGGCCAATAATCTTGTAAAGGACCCTACTCACCCAAGACCCCCTTTTTTACCTCCTCCCCTCTGACAAAAGATACCTGACAATAAAATCCAGCACAAACAGTCTGAAGTACATCTTCTGTCCTTAGACTGTGAAAGCCCTTACCCAGCATCTACCCAGAACTCATAACAGAACTGAACTGACTGAATTTGAACACACAATTCACAGAAATTGTTTGTTATGTTTACATATTCTATCCTAGATACAGTATGTACTTCAACCTTAACACTGTGTACCAATACCAGTGGTGGGATGTAACTAAGTACAAGTACTTTGTTACTGTACTTAATTATATCTTCAAGTATCTGTACTTTACTTAAGTAAATTTACGTGGTTACTTTCGACTTTTACTTCACTATATTTTACAGTAATTATCTGCACTTTCTACTATACTGCATTTCCATAATGCGTTGTGTTACATGTTAAATTTACATTGCGTTTTTTGTTTTTATCGTTAGTTTGACGGTAACTGATGTCGAGAGGGGAGTTGGTCCATTGAATCACTGCAAAGTGGACAGGTAACGTTAGACCCGCTTCAAGAAGAGCTGGACCAATGATGTACTTTGTATATTCTAGTATATACATCATTGAGCTGGGAGCACCCATAGCACCACTAACACCCAAAATGGGTTCCACCGCAGAGAGTCAGCTAGAAGATACGTGCCACCCATGGCCTTATTGAAAGATTATTGACAGATTATTGAAATATTATTGAAAGACAGTTCAGTACAGCATGACATATTTTCTCTCCCTAAAGAGCCAGACTGGACTCAAAACACGTTGAAAACCAAATTCTTCTGAACTTGAACAAGAAATTCTTGCCGCAATATTAAAATGTGTCAGTTCATGGGATGGTAGGAGACAAGAGATGTCTCCAAATGTCTCGACACTCATGTCCAAGTTTTGAAAATGGTGTCAGGAAGTTAAAATATTGTTCACTATTGACCCATTACAAGTTGACTAGACAGTATTTTAACTAGTTGATGACAAACTGCAGTTGAAATGATTAGAGCCTGTTCCTTTGTTAGGTCCAGTGCTCCTTTTTTCAGGCAGACAACTTTTACTTCAATGTGTTTACTGCAGTTAAAATGACACATTGGTTCTGCTTTGTATTAAATAAAAACTTTCAAAGGTAAAATCATTCCTCTTTCTTATTTTGCTTAATGACATTTAACTCTGCATGTCATCCCTGAAATTCTGGCGCACAGAATCACAAGTCCAAGTGTGAACTGTGTCACAGAGTAAACACAATAAAAACATGCACTATCTGCAGCATTGTTCATTAAAATGTCTCAACATTATTAATGTATTAAAGATAAAATACATACAGTAAGCACACAATGATACTGTAGAGTCTACAGTATCATTGTGTGCTTACTGCATTTAATATTTTAAGTATTTTTAAAAGCAAGTACTTACTTATTTTTACTTAAGTAAAAACAATGTGGTACTTCTACTTTTACAATAGTACATTTTGTTCTGTTTATTTGTACTGTTACTTAAGTACAGTTTTGAGTACTTTCTCCACCACCGATCAGTACTGTGTATTGCTACCATGGAGGACACTAAACTGTGTGTCACTGTTTTTAATTTGTTTTTAACAATGATTATTGCAGTGACAATAAGTATCACATTCTATTCTATAAGCACAACATCTATGTTTTTAATAAGGCAACCAATGTTGTCCTTTGACAGTTTTTGAATAACACTCACGACGGTGCTTATTTAATTTTCACAAAATAAGAGTATTAGCCTTTTTTTTGGATTGTAGTGGACAAGAGTATTAAAATACATCTGTATTGCATAATACGACATGTGGCAGATATATTTGTGGTAATACTGGTTAGTTAATACCACAACATCTGGTTTATGCTGTAGATGGCAAGAAATAAGCAAATGGGTGAACTAAAAAAACATTTGCTTTCTGAAATGCCAATGATAAAAATTATGCATGTACAAATATGCTTCAAAGGCAAACAATTGTTTTTTTACATACTGTAAGTAAACATTTGTTCAATATTTGTCCATACCTGGCCTGCTGGATGCATTCGACCCACTCGTTGCAGTCAGACTCTTCCTCTGACCGCAGCTCCAACGGTTTCTGTCCATCGTGGCCAAAAAGGACCAGGAAGTAGTACTGCGTTACAGAGAACAAACAGGGACAGAAAATGAGATTGAAACATGAATTAAATTAATGAAACAGAAGCTGTTACGTTTCAGTCATCCAACACACAACATTTGTGCCAGGAGAGGTGGATTAAAAGCTTTAAACAGAGACTCAAAGTATCTCATGTACTGTTTAAACAGTGATTGGTTGTGGTTTTATAAGTATAGTACAGATTTGACTAATTCTGCATAGATGTTTAATTAATAACTAATAAAACTCGTAAAAGTAACTTTTATTTGACTATCGCCCAGTAGCACTCACCCCCATCCTGATGAAGTGCTTTGAACGGCTAGTCATGAAAAGCATCACATCTGTCCTCCCTGACTCCCTGGATCCCTTCCAATTTGCATACCGACCTAATCGCTCAACCGACGATGCCATCTCCTCTGCCCTTCACACAGCTCTCACACATCTGGACACGAAGGACTCCTATGTTAGAATGTTGTTCATCGACTTCAGCTCGGCATTTAACACCATCATCCCCCAACAGCTCATCCATAAACTGGACAGTCTGGGGCTGAACACCTCAATGTGTAACTGGCTGCTAGACTTCCTGACCGGGAGACCACAGACAGTACGGATCGGGAGTAACACATCTAGCACCATCACATTGAACACAGGGGCCCCACAAGGATGTGTGCTGAGCCCCCTTCTATTCACCCTGCTAACACATGACTGCACACCATCGTACAGCTCCAACCACTTCATCAAGTTTGCGGATGACACAACAGTGGTAGGTCTCATCAGCAACAACGATGAGACGGACTACAGGAACGAGGTGAGCCGCCTGGCCTTGTGGTGCGGACACAACAATCTCACTCTCAACGTGGAGAAGACAAAGGAGATTGTTGTGGACTTCAGGAAGAGGGATGCCCAACATCCTCCTCTGACCATCAACAGCACCGCAGTGGAGAGAGTGGACAGCACCAAGTTCCTGGGAGTGCACGTCTCAAAGGACCTGTCCTGGAGCAGGAACACTGCAGCACTGGCAAAGAAGGCTCACCAGCGTCTCTACTTTCTCCGCAAGCTGAAAAGGGCTGGAGCTTCAACCCCCATCATGAGCACCTTCTACAGAGGTGCCATAGAAAGTGTCCTGACCAGCTGCATCACTGTGTGGTTTGGTGCATGTACTGCATCCTGCCGCAAGAGCCTCCAGCGCATTGTGAGAGCAGCTGAGAAGATCGTGGGCACCTCCTTGCCCTCACTGCAGGACTTACACAGCAAACGCCTCACTCGGAAAGCCCACCGCATGGCAGGTGATCCCACACACCCACTACACAGCTGCTTCAGACTGCTGCCATCAGGAAGGAGACTGAGGAGTCTCCAGGCTCGAACCAGCAGACTGAGAGACAGCTCTGTTCATCAGGCAGTCAGAATGCTAAACACTCTGCCTGCTCTGCCTCCCCTCCCATTTGAACTGCCTTAACACTAAAACTTTCTCACATACTATCACTCAACACAAAGTTTTTAACACTAGACTCTGTGTCACCAAACGGGTTTTCACTAAACTCTCGGTCATGTGCTCATACAGTTTGCACTACTTCTCATACTTGCACTAATGTCTGTATTACATCACTGCCTATAATCATAATACTGTTTACATTCTCTGTTTACATTTATTAATACTGTTTACTTTTATTACTACTGCTTACATGTAATTACTACTGTTTACATTTATTTACACTACTCTAATATCTACACCACTGCTGGTACATATACAGTGTGCTCTGAACGGTCTTATTTAGGGATGCCCAATGTGCCTTACTGCATATGCCACTTTTTGCCTCTACAACAACATCAACTACTACCTCATACATATACTGTGTACATTGACTCATACGCTGCTTTGCCACTTTGCAAATGTCAATGCTAGAAACCTTTAGTTTATTTTAGTTATACTTTTTATACTCTTTTTTTTATACCACTATGCAAAAAAAAAAAAAAAAAAAAAAAAAACAACTCAGGACAGTGTTAGTTTTACTATTTTTATGCTTATGTCTATTATTATATGTTTCAGTGTTTCAATGTTTAGATGTTTACTGTTGCACCGAGGGACTGAGAGAAACGCAATTTCGGTCCTGTGTATGTCCTGCACTGTACATATTGCAGATCTGACAATAAAGTTGACTTTGACTTGACTTATTATACAGTAAAACAAACATTTTTAGGGTTACTGCGTGTTTATATTTGCTGAAAAGGGACTAAATCAATAGATTCTCAGTTTTATTCATGGAATCCATCCATCCATCATTTTCCGCTTGTTCCGAAGTCGGGTCGCGGGTGCAGCAACTTGAGCAGGGAAGCCCATCATCTCTTTCCACAGCCACCTCTTCCAGCTCTTCTGGGAGGATTCCAAGGCGTTCCCATGCCAATCGAGAGATGTAGTCTCTCCAGCGTGTCCTGGGTCTTCCCCGGGGTCTTCTCCCAGTTGGACATGCCCGAAGCACCTCCCTAGGGAGGTGTCCAGGGGGCATCCTTACCAGATGCCTGAACCACCTCCAGTGGCTCCTTTAGATGTGGAGGAGCAGCGGTTCTACCAAGTAGGTATCTCTAAAGACAAATTTGGAAGGCGTATCCGGGGGCCAAATCTGATTGAGCGATATAAAAATGGGTGTGTCTGGAGGGCCACATCTGATTGGACAAAAAAAGAATGAACAAAAAAAAAAACAAGCCGTTTGTGTTAACCACAGACTTATTATGTCTAAAAACAAGGTGTTATTGTCAGATTGTATTGACCACAAACATATTATGTCTATGGTGTTAACCGGTTCAACATTAGCAGTGTCTCGGTTCAACATTAGCGGCATCTCTGTAACTTCTTTTTCCGCCTCCCTTAACAGAACTTCGGGTTGCATTTCAAAATAAGAGCAACATAAATGGGTAGTGGGGAGGGCTAAATGTTTGTTTTTAATACCTAGCCATTACATTAAAAAATCAAATCTGATTTTGTTGTTGATTAATGCGACAATAGTTACAATCAATTCATAAAGAAAGAAAAATAAAGTAACCAAAATAATAATGATACTTAAACTGGCCTTGGGACAAAGGATGTTTCCTTTAACTTCACATTTTCTTGTTCAACCTTTTAAAGCAGTCACTGCAGATGAGTGGTTGTCAGTTTCTGTAAGATTTCTGCAACTGGAGCAGGTATTTCTGCTTACTGGTTAACTTCCTCAGCTGTCTCAGATTTTAAGGGTCAATCCTACTCCATGTTTCAGCTCCTTTCATAGATCAGCTCTCATAGAAGAGCACTTATAAAGAGAACATTTTGTTTTTAGCTTTTGTTTTTGGCCATTATCTCGTTACAGGACTCATGATCTTTAATTGAGATCCAGACTTTTTGACAAATAGGAGCAGTTCTTGCTTCAGATGCTTCATATTTCATTGTACCCAGACCAGACTCAAGCCAACCTGTGTCAGGTGCAGCCTACAAGCCAAGAACAAAAGAAAAGCCGCTTTAGACTGCTGCCATCAGGGAGGAGACTGAGGAGTCTCCAGGCTCGAACCAGCAGACTGAGTGACAGCTCTGTTCATCAGGCAGTCAGAATGCTAAACACTCTGCCTGCTCTGCCTCCCCTCCCATTTGAACTGCCTTAACACAAAAAACTTTCTCACACATTACCACACAACACAAAGTTTTTAACACTGGACCCTGTGTCATCAAACGGGTTATTCACTAAACTCTCGGTCATGTGCTCATTCAGTTTGCACTACTTCTCATATTTGCACTAATGTTTGTATTACATTACTGCCTATAGTCATACTACTGTTTACATTCACTGTTTACATTTATTAATACGGTTTACATTTATTACTACTGCTTTACATTTATTACTACTGTTTACATTTACACTACTTTTATCTACACTACTGCTGATACATATACAGTATTCTCTGACTAGCCTTATCTAAGGATGCCAAATGTGCCTTATGTGCCTCACTGCATATGCCACTTTGCCTATATACCAACATCAAATACCTCATACATATACTGTGTACATTAACTTATATGCTGCTGTGCCACTCTTTGCAAATGTCAATGCTAGAACCTTCAGTTTATTTTATAGATATACTTTTTATACTTTTTATACTACTATGCAAAAACTCAGGACAGTATTACACTTTTATTATTTCATTTTATGCTTATGTTCATTGGGTGTTTGGTGTTTTAGGGGTGTTTGGTGTTTCAGTGTTGGTGTAAATTTTCATACTTTTATACTATTATGAAAAAACTCAGGACAGTGTTACACTTTTACTATTTTATGCTTATGTTTATTAAATGTTTTAGTGTTTAGTGTTTAGATGGTTACTGTTGCACCGAGGGACTGAGAGAAACGCAATTTCGGTCCTGTGTATGTCCTGTACATATTGCAGTTCTTACAATAAAGTTGACTTTGACTTTGACTTTGAGAATCTTCTTGTGTTTGACATCAGATATAACACTGTTTCTTAGAAACCTTCAGTTTAAAAAAAAGAGCTGACGTAACTTACCTAAAGAGCCAGAAAATACAGTTAGCCAATCAGTGTTTGTCCTCTACAAACACCTATTCCCCAGAAACACCCACTTTTGGTCTGCAGAGAAACCCTTCTCGGTTCTACTCCGAGTCTCTCCTGGATAATCAAACTTCTCACCCATCTCTAAGGGAGAGACAAGCTACCCTGCGGAAGAAACTCCTTTCAACTGCCTGTATCCACGATCTCATTATTTCGGTCATTAACCAGAGTTTGTGACCATATGTGAGGGTAGGAACATAGACCGACCATTAAACAGTGAGTCAGCTTAGCTCTCTCTTCACCACAATGGACCAGTACAGAGTCTGCAATACTGCAGATACTGCATCAATCCATCTGTCAATCTCACAGTCCATTCTTCCCTCACTTGTGAACAAAACCCCAAGATACTTGAACTCCCCCACTTGAGGCAGAATCTCACCCTAGACCTGAAGAGAGCAATCCACCCTTTTCCAGTTGAGGACCATGGCCTCAGATTTGGAGGTGCTGATTCTCATCCCAGCTGCTTCAGACTCAGCTGTGAACCACTCCGGTGAGAGCTGAAGATCACGGCACGATGACGCCAACAGGACCACATCATCTGCAAAGAGCAGAGATGGAATCCTGAGGCCATTGAACCAAAAACTCTCTGCCCATTAGCTGCACCGAGAAATTCTGTCCATAAAAGTTATGAACAGAATCTGTGACAACAGGCAGCCCTGGCGGAGTCCAACTCCCACCATCCATTTATTCATGGAATTTTTTTTAAATTGTCATATTTTAGGTACGTGTTCAAAAAATAAAAAGCTTCTTAGTTAAATTTTTTCTACTTTTTTTCTTTCTTCTTCTTGCAGACCCCTTCTTCAAGGGTCACCACAGCAAACTAAGTCGCACGAAGACTTGGCAATTGTTTTTATGCCAGATGACGTCCTTCCTGACACAACCAAGCTACCACAGCCCTCTGTGTGGAGCAGAGAGCTGCCACCTAGAGCGCCCGGGGGAGCAGATGGTGTGGGTTAAGGGCCTTGCTCAAGGGCCCAGAGTGGGGCAAATGAGGGTGGAGACATATGTGGGTGCTTCACCTTTCCTACCCACATTTTTTATATTGTTGTATCGGGAGTTGAACCGGCAATCTTCCTATCACAAGCCCACCTTCTCTAACCTTTGCACCACCACTCCCTAATTTTTTTCTACCTACCGGTACCTTACAATAGAAACATTTGTATTTAATTTGATGCTATACTGTTTTTAATATTTTTTGCACAACTACCGGTAAGTGTGCTTTTAAATAACTTTTTAACTAGGGATGCACCGATCCACATTTCTCACTTCCGATCCGATACCGATACTTAAGAACTAGGTATCTACCGATACCGATACTTTTTCGATCCGATACTGTTCAGGTATGTGAATCTGTATAATGAAATTTTTGTGCTGAGACTATAAAGTTATGTGTATTTTGGAATGTTTTCTATACTATAAAGACTATACTGTTAAAGTTTGTGAGTTTCCTGTTGTAAGGCTCAAGAGTGTCTTCATTGGTTTTAACTCACACAATGTTAAGACAATAGTCACAGAATATGATGGAACACAAGTGCTCTTTGAAGCTGGATCGGAAATATCGGCAGGTTGGATCCGATATCCGATACTTAAAATATGCTGGTATCGGATACCGATACCGATACTGGATCGGATCTGCCCCATCCCTATTTTTAACACAAATATGGTCAAATATTACGATAACGTTTAAGAATTCTCTACAAATAATTTATAAAAATTCATTAAAAAAATAAAGGGAAAATAAAAAGGTTTTTTGCAGTGCGGTGCAGGCAGACGCTGCCTTGTTGTTGTTTTTCTGACAGTATCTTTTACTTTGAGGCTGCCGCAGACAGACAGCAGGCAGGCCTGTGTAGTAAAGACGTAATGGTAGGCGGGAGAAAGATACTTGCTGGCGTGTGCTGGCTACAAACCAGAGAGGCTTAAGGGCTTGTTTGTGTGCTGGGGGAGGGAGGGTTTACATAACCACCAAGGCTTGTGCAGCTCCTTGCCTTGCTAATGCGGCTTTCCCCAACCACAAGCCTGCTTTAAGCTGGATGACAATGACCGGGACAGACAGGGAACTTTAAGTTAACTTTGTCTGCAACCAGCATCACTACGGCCAGGAAATAAAAATCAGTTTGGCAGTCTGACATGGGTAGACAAATACAGAATATGAACGCTTGCACTTTGCACATCCTACTGGGAAAATGAGGATACAAGATTATTCTTTTTAATCTTGTATCCTTATACCAAGTGTCTGCATATCCTCCTCCTTCCATGAACCTTGTCTGTGGTCTTTCCTTATTTCTCCTCCCTGGCAGCTCCATAGACAACACCCATCCATCCACTTTCTTTACCTGAGGGGCTGGTTGTTGGGCTAAAGGTGGGGTTACCCTTGACAGGTTGCCATTTTATCAAAGGGCCACATGGAGACGACTGATTAATGAGACGGACAGACAATCATTCACAATGACAATATAGAGCTACTAATTGACCTAAAATGCATGTTTGGTCTGTCAGAGTCTATTTGATTAACTGGAAAAAGCCATGCATGCACAGGGAGAACATGAAAACTCTGTATTGAAAGGTTGCAGCAGAGTTTTAAAGCTGCAACCTTCTTGTTCCAAGGCGACAGCTCCAACCACTGCATCGGTGCTTGGTCCACTTTCAACATCTTTTCTCCAATGTATCCATGCTCCCTCCTCTCCTCTGCATTTTAGCCAAGGTTCTAGAAAAACTGATAAACTCTCAAATGAAAAATTACCTGGACTCATTTAACATCTTACATCAATCTGGTTTCAGGAAACAACACAGCACAACAACTGCTTCACTGAAGGTTCTTAATGACGTTGTTGAAGCACTGGATGCTAAAAATTATTGTGCTGCACTTTTCTTAGACGTGTCTAAAGCTTTTGACACTGGATCATAACATCTTGTGTCATAAGCTCTCAGAAACTGGTTTCTCAGTTCACACCATTGGTTGGTTCACTAACTATCTTTCCGATCTGACGCAATGTGTTCAACATAATGGTACTTCTTCCATTTATTTAACAGTCAGCAATGGTGTACCACAAGGCTCAGTCTTAGGACCAACCCTCTTTACAATCTACATAGGTAATGTAGGTCAGAGCATCCCTGATGCATCCTTACATTTCTATGCTGATGACACAGTTGTTTACTGTCGAGCTAAAACAGTTGCTAAGGCTTTCCAGTTTCTGCAATCCGCTTTTGACATCATCCAGTCAGATTTGTTCCATCTCAAACTTGTCCTAAATGCTGATAAAACCAAAGGGATGCTTTTTTCAAACAAGAAGTCAGTACCAGCAGTTCTTCCTCTGATTTTCTCCTCAAATGGTGTTCCTATTGAGTTTGTCGATTCCTATAAATATTTGGGTATCCTGGTCGATTCGCATCTCTCTTTTAAACTCCACATGGAAAACCTAGTAAAGAAACTGAAAGTTAAACTGGGTTTCTTTTTCAGAAACAGATCATGTCTAACTCTGAATGCTAGGAAACACCTTGTAACTGTGACTTTCCTTCCCTCCATTGATTACGGTGACATTATCTACATGAATGCTCCTACAAGCACCCTGCAGATGTTGGATGCTGTCTATCATGGTGCACTAAGATTCATAACTGGCTGTGATTATCGTACCCACCACTGCACCCTGTATTCACTGGTTAACTGGACATCATTAACTTCACGCAGACTCTTCCACTGGTACATTTTCATCTTTAAATCACTTCTTGGTCTGCTGCCCTCATACATCTCCTCCTACATGTCTCTGCGTGAGTGCAGCTACAGCGTGCGCTCTCAGGACATGATTACCTGCAGTGTTCCGTCAGTGAGGACTGAACTTGGAAAAAGGGCCTTCTCCTACTCTGCTCCTGCTTCATGGAATATCTTACAAAAAGATCTGAAGCTCTCGACCTTGACCTCTCTAAATGGCTTTAAGAATCAGTTGGAATCCTGGCAACCAATGCAGACATGTTCCTGTTTTTAGTTTTCTACATTTGCCTTATACAGTAATCTATCTGTTTTGCTATTTTGACATCTTTTTTTAACTTGTTAAAAAAACGTATGCCTCTCTTATGATTGTCAAAGGAAAGTCTAATGTCGCTGTTGTCATCATTCTTTGTTTGTAACCAGATCTCTTTTGTAAACGAGTCTTCGAAGCTCAATGGGATTAACCTGCCTAAATAAATGTTGAATGAATGAATGAATGTACACTGTCCATACCATCTCAGCCTCTCAAACTTAGTCTCCAACCCCCTCAGCCTGAGCTGTTCTTCTGATGGGCTCATTTCTAATTCCATTTTGGCTGATCCTGGTGAAAGTCTTTACATCTTTGCAACCTTTAGGTTTTTGTTGTTTTTGTTGGTGCCACTGTTTCCAACCCTAACCTCATCACAGGTCTTACTATAACGTCTTGCAAAGCTTACAAGGACAAGTAAACATGCATTAGAATCAGAATCGGAATAAGCTTTACGATCATTGTACCGAAATACAGCGAGAACATGCCCGTACAGTCGTTCGAAAGATGGGCGGAGTGCACATATCTGCTGCTATGATAGCGCGGCTTCTTATCCTTTTCAGAATACTTTTTTAGTTATAAAAGGGGACAAAGCCACGAGGAGAGGATGGTGGCATTATATTTGTAAAAAATATCTCTTCACACCATGCCTTAACAGGACATGATTTGAGATATCTAAAAACTCTGCCAGCAGAGCGGCTTTGGATGTTATCAGTCCATCAAATGGCCGTTATTAGTTGTTATCATCCCCATATGTAGCGGTGAAACTGTCCCACCTACCTCCTAGTAGGTTTAAAGGTACATTATTATCATTATTATCGCTGATAATAGGCAGCATCTCGCCGGGGTAAACCAGGAAGTGTCTTTTTTTTCCAGCTTATATAAGCCTTTTCCTAAACCTAACCTTACACCTGACCCAGAGGACCAACTCTAAACTTAACCCCCTTACCCTTGTGCCTAAACCTAACCAAGACCCTAAACCTAACCAAGACCCTAAACCTAACCAAGACCCTAAACCTAACGCCAGACCCTTTACTCTAAACCTAAACACGTAGCTAAACACGGAGACTATTATCATCGCTACCAATGCTAACAACGTACCTTTAAACCTACTAGAAGGTACAGGAGGGGCAGTCTGACCACCACATATGGGGATGATAATAACTAATAATGGCCATTTAATGGTTGATAATGTTCGAAGCAGGTGGCCAGCAGCCCATTTATGAACATGTTACATATACATTTGACAGCAAGGCAGTCCATGAAGCACTTACAGAAGTTTTTTTTTTTTTTTTT
>JBBPBX010023865.1:15539-40172 GCA_038048925.1 Garcialebias charrua
ATAGACAAAGCTTTTCGTCTGCCTGTTTTCGAGATCAACCGGGGAGTCAGATTCAGATAATCCACAATTATTGATTAATTCAGGCAGAATATTTTTCTTGTCAGTCTTGAGTCTTACTGGTACTTCCAAGATCCAAAATGGCCAGATTAGGGTGCATTCTACTGGTCTGTGCTTACGAGCCCCTGAGGTTGTTTCATGCTGGCGAGTCCGAAAGCTGCAGGTGACCTGTGATTCTCACAAATCACTTCCATCTTATGGTTTAGCTCGTAAATCAGCTGATTGTGAGTCCTCAAAGCACGAACCAAACTTTCCAAAGCAGACAGCCTGACGAGGGTCAAATTAGCTGCAGCTGTCTTCTTGTATGTTAATAGACCAGGAACCAGCTGATTTCCAAAAAGCAGGAAACCTGTTATCATAAATCCAAATGTATATGTCTTTGGGGTCCTTCTGAACTTCTCAGCAGAACATGAGGGCTCTCCAGGACCCTGTCGCTTAGTTGAAAAGATTTTATCGTTTGCATTGAAAATCCAGTTGATCAGATCCATAACAGTAGTTTTCATTTCAAAAGATGTGCAAAATAGGAGTTCTGATACACAGACAGAGAAGAAAAAAAGCAGGAGGAGAACAGGAGAGGGAAGAGAAAGCGTCCGCCTCGTACCGGAGCGAGTGAGGAAAAACTTCATCATGTTAGGCTGATTGGTAACTCTAAACTGTGTGAGTGAGAGTGTGAATGTTTGTTTGTCTCTTTTGTCTCTATGTGTCCCTGTGATGGACTGGGTGCCCAGGGTGTCCCCCGCTTCTCGCACAGTGACTGCTGGATATGGGCACCAGTGACCCCCGTGACCCAGAAAGGAAGAAGTGGGTAAAGATACTGGGTAGATGGATAAACTTGATTCATTTTAAGTATTTTTTGTGTCCATTACTTTTGATCAAATAGAAAATCCTTTTAAATGTGAGCATGCATAAGGACATTTAAAAATAACCAAATAAAATATCAAGAGGTATGAATACTGTTGCAATTCACTATTATTTTTTATAAAAACTAAATGTCCAGCACTTTTTCTTCACAATCCTACAACAAGCACAGCAGGGGAAAAATAATGTTCAGCATCTTCAGCACTCTACTACCTGAGCCCTGGCTGCCCTATAAATCTTACATAACTTGAGAACACTACACTATGACCCTTTATATTTAACTCTAAGCAAAGAAATGCTAAGTACTCTGGACAATGTTACCACCTCAGGTGATGACATGCGATGATGCATAAAAATGCAACACAAAGGGCAAGTGTATTATCTTTGGGATTTCAAAATTTCTCTTGATTTCCAGCTCAGATGAGGAGAAAGGAAGAGAGCTAGACCTTTTTTTTATTATACTCACAATAAACTCAGACAGGCTCAGTCACAGTAAAAGATAAGCTTCAAATATGACAGGTACACAGTCTTCAGTGGAGTTTTGTCTGATGTGTTGAGTTGGTATTCAGACTGCAGGCAAAACGGCCAGCAAGGATGCTATTCTTAGTCAAGCACAGCAGCATCCCAGCTGAAATACCAGACAAACTCAGAAACACAGACAGCACTGTGTTGCTCAGAGGTTACACATTTTGCTGTAATTTAACTCTTTGTTAGTTTTACATAAAACACTGTACTTCATTTTACATTTTTCTGTTTTTATTTTAGCCTCTTCTAACTCACTGTACACCGTGTACGCTGCAGTTCATAAACCACTTCAACCAACATCCCTCATCGCCATGGTAACATCAGTCAAGTGGAGTAGCCCAAAGTGGATCAGAATAAAACAATGCTGTGCACGAAGAAAATATATTAATCATTTAAATAGATTATCTTTGACAATAAATATTAGTATTTAATAAGCCATTCAATGTGGCACATTTGTTTTGTTTTAACTGATAAACTTCTTCTTTCGGCTTTTCCCTCTTCAGGGATGGCTACAGCAACCCATCCTCCTCCATCTCACTCTTTCCTCACTCCAACTACCTCCATGTTCTCTCTAACTGCATCCATGTATCTCCTCTTTGTCTTTTTCCAGGCAGCTGCATTTCTAACATCCTTCTACCAGTATACCCACTGTCCCTCCTCTGGATATGTCCAAACCATCTCAGTCTGCCCTCTAACTTTATCTCCCATTTGTTCAACCTGTGCTGCTGTACCTCATGATTTTTACAGATGACCTTTTTTTTTTTTTGTAAATTAGGGAACATACACATCTTACTAACTGTTTAGCATGTCAATGCTAGAACCTTCAGTTTATTTTATAGATATACTTTTTATACTACTATGAAAAAACTCAGGACAGTATTACACTTTTATTATTTCATTTTATGCTTATGTTCATTGGGTGTTTGGTGTTTCAGTGTTGGTGTAAATTTTCATACTTTTATACTACTATGAAAAAACTCAGGACAGTGTTACACTTTTACTATTTTATGCTTATGTTTATTAAATGTTTTAGTGTTTAGTGTTTAGATGGTTACTGTTGCACCGAGGGACTGAGAGAAACACAATTTCAATCCTGTGTATGTCCTGTACATATTGCAGTTCTGACAATAAAGTTGACTTTGACTTTGACTTTTAAATTGTTATTAAAAGATTAATACTTTATGACAATAGGAGATGCAACATTGCTTTGGGTGAAGTTGATTCATTGAGCTACTACCGTACATAAATCAATGATATACCAACCCTTCAGTCAGTAACTTGGATTTTTAGCATAGCTGAAATTTTTTTTTTTTTAGGATTTCATCAATGTGATAAAACACAACCGTTCTGTCCCCAATTTATCTCCCTGTGAACTAACCCCTGGCAAAATATGTTACTGCTGCTGTATCAGTTTTATTGTTCACACATCAAATGTCCTCCTTGAAACAAAAAGCTTTTAGAAATGAAAAACATCCAAACCAATTAAATGTTACTGTATATCCAAAATGATTAAAAAATAATAATAATAAAATAAAACAAAGTTAGGCATTTTGTCCAGTGGTTCACGAGATACATTAGTAAACAGACACATGGACACACAAACAATGATAAGTCATGGTGGGCTAAATTTTATTGACTTTGACTCCTTTAATAACACCTTTAAAATAAAATGGATAAAAAAATTATCTTAAAAACCCAAACTCTATCTGGAACTTCATTTCACAGCATGTCTTTTCACATTTAGGTGGTTTAGAGTTTGTTCTCCTTTGTAATTACGGTATTCCAAAAATACCCATTAAGCTTTCCAACTTTCACCAACAGGTACTTTTAGCTTGGTCTCTTATCTATAAACATAACTTTTCTCCGCAGAGATGTTACATCTGGAACAACTCTAACATAATATTCAAAAACAGGTCATTATTTTATCAGAAATAGTTTAACTATGGTATTATTCAAGTTCATCAGCTATTTAATAACAAAGGTCTTCTTTATAGCTATGAAGAGTTCCTTAATCAATACAAGGTTCCTGTCACCCCAAGAGAATATAGTGTTGTTTTTGATGCTATCCCATCTGGTTTGCTCATGTTGTTTAAAGATGTTGACTTCTCTTCTATCCAGTCTGTGAGTCCTGACCCTAAGCAGTCTGCTGTTGGTAAACTCTGCTTCTCAACTCACCAAAAAGGCGTCAATTCCAAAATCCGTTCTTTATTTCAAGAAAATCTGGTCTCATCCCCATCGTGTGTTTCCTATTGGAACACCTCTGTGCAGAATCTTAATTGGAAAAAAGTTTGGTCTCTCCCACAAAATTTTTTTCTCACTAATAAAGTCAAGGAAATTTCTTTTAAATTAATTCATAAATTTTATCCAACTAAACACTTTCTTCAGAAATACAAAGCTGATATTGATATTTCCTGTTCTTTCTGTAAACTTTATCCAGAAACATCTGTTCATCTTTTTTGGAAGTGTACATACTCACTGAAGTTTTGGAAGGACGTTGTTGCCCTAATATCCAATAATATCCAACCAGGTTTCCTTCTGTATTTTGAAAATGTCCTGTTTGGTATCTTAGATTTCAAGACAAAAGACTCCTCTCACATATTTATGATAAATTTGATCTTGTTTCTTGCTAAGTTTCACATACATAAAAGTAAAGTAATGCATAGGAAACCTTTTTTTGATCTCTTTGTAATGGATGTGAAACTGTATCTTGAATCAATCTCAGACTCAAATAACAAAAAGGCTATAAAAACAAGAAATATCTGTAATGAATACAACTTAACTCTGTAACTCGCATTTGTTTATCTCTGTATTTTTGTTTTATTTTCTTCTTTTTTCTTTTCTTTTTATATGTTCAATGTTCCTCTGTGTTTACTGTTGTGCTTGAAGTAAAGTTATAAATAAAGATTTGAAAAAAAAAAANTTTTACGCCGGATGCCCTTCCTGACACAACCACAGACCACCGAGCTACCACAGCCCTCTTTATGGAGCAGAGAGCTAATATCTAGGGTGCCCGGGGGAGCAGATGGTGTGGTTTAAGGACCTTGCTCAAGGGCCCAGCGTGGGGCAGACAAGTGTGACTGCTTCACTTATCCTACCCACATTTTTTTGATGTTGTCGGTACCGGGGCTTGAACCGGCGATCTTCCGATCACAAGCTCATCTTCTTAACCTCTGCGCCACCACTCCCACTCCAAATAAAAATAAAATATATAGCCAAATTTAAAATGACAACAGATTACATAAAGTTTACATTTTAAAACTTGCTGCTGAACAAAAGACTGCATGTCTGCCTGTGGTTTCAGTACGCGTGACAACTTCCAGTTCCTGAAAGGAATGAAAAACCTCGTTTCAAAGAACAACTTGGAGCTGAAGGTTTGCTATGAGTACCAGAACAGAGGAGACCGCTGGATGCAGGTAAGAAAAATAAAGAGAACGAAGACCTTCATTTGACGTTTGTAATTATTGGATCACATGTCTACAACTCTGAGACATCTAAGAAGTTGTGTTTACGTATTGAACTTTTTATGTTATGCGTGGACGAGAAGCTCATATGAAACATGAGCAGCAAAAGAATCAAACAAAAAATATGATGCAGTTGTGTTAAACAAGACAACAACAAAAAATGTCTACTAATAAACAACATGCAATGATTGCTGAAATACAGTATAACTTCTGTTATCTCTTTTAGGATGAACTGGAATTTGGTTACATCGATTCGCCCCATCACCAGTTCCCTGTTGTTCTAGATTCGCCAAGAGATGGAAAGCTTAAGGACTTTCCATATGAGAATCTACTGGTAACAGATTCAGTTTGTTCCTGGAGATCAAACATTTACACATAGGAAACACTTGAGCTTAGTTTCTTTATTCGAATGTTCTTAAACACCTGGTTGACACGATAAAACTCATGCATACAAATTTTTGCAAAAAGAGATTCAGTTAGAGAGAATTGTGGGTCAGGTAACGTGCACATATCATGGGAAAGCAATGATATACAGTAGTCCCTCGATTATCACGGGGGTTACGTTCCAAACACTCCCGCGATAGATGAAAAAACACAAAGTAGTAAATACCCTGATGCATGCTCAATAATCCAGGTAGAAAAATCTAAAAAAGCTAAGTCTGGTCCTCTGGACATTCAAAAAAACAAAACAAAACAAAGCAAAAAAACTGTAGAAACGTTTTGTCTTTCGTCCGAAAGACTTCCTCAGTCTGAGATGCTGTATTCAGCTCAGTCTTATAAATAGCACCCTCTCACAGTGGATCAACCAGTTTGCTGATGACAGCCGAAACCAGCTACAAAGTAGTAAAGTTACATTTATTTTAGTATTTATATATTTTAAGGTTTTATAACCCTTTCCACACTCTTGCAATGTTCTAAACTCTTAAACCTACATCATTTTAACATCATACATATATGTACTGTACAGTACAGTACTGCAACATTTTACTCACCAGCTCTGCAGAACAGCCGCTCGGTTCTGGACCGGCTTGGTTCCCGTCCTGTAGACCTACCCTGCAGCGACAAAGAACACCGCCCCATCCAGGTTGATGTGCGCGTGGACGATTGAGCTTCAGGATCATTTGCAACTTTCCTGCCAGATTTGCGTTGCACAAATTTCCCTCCATCTTGGCAGAAAGTAGCGGCTGGAAGCCCAGTTGGCTTCTGGGTAGTGTAGTTCTTTGACTGGCCTTGTATTGTAGGCGTATGGAAAGAAAACTACAAAATGGCAGCGCCTCTCCGAAATATTTATTTATTTTTCGTTAACGTTTTGTCCCATACCATTCCAATTTGTGAGAACCGTTAAATTAAAGTTGACAATCGTTGAAAACCTGCGAAGTAGCGAGGGATTACTGTAGAACAAAAGCAACAACAAAAGCATTAACTCACCTGTTTCCTTGTGATATACAGTACTGTGTATATGATATATATGATATAAATTATATATTTACTATATAGCGATATCAAAGTCAAAAGTCAAAGTCAACTTTATTGTCAGAACTGCAATATGTACAGGACATACACAGAATTGAAATTTCGTTTCTCTCAGTCCCTCGGTGCAACAGTAACTATTTAAACATTGAAACACTGAAACATATAATATTAGACATAAGCATAAAATAGTAAAACTGTGACACTGTCCTGAGTTTTTGCATAATGGTATAAGAGTATAAAAATTTACACCAACTCTAAAACTAAAACTAAAACACTAAACATTTAATGAACATAATACTGTCCTGAGTTTTTGCATACTAGTATAAAAAAGTATAAAAAGTATAACTATAAAATAAACTAAAGGTTCTAGCATTGACATTTGCAAAGTGGCAAAGCAGCATATGAGTTAATGTACACAGTATATGTATGAGGTAGTAGTTGATGTTGTTATAGAGGCAAAAGTGGCATATGCAGTAAGGCACATTGGGCATCCTTAAATAAGGCTGGTCAGAGAATACTGTATATGTATCAGCAGTGGTGTAGATATAAAAGTAGTGGAAATGTAAACAGTAGTAATAAATGTAAGCAGTAGTAATAAATGTAAACAGTATTAATAAAACAAGAAAGTTAATTCTCATTCTCAACTGATTGAGAATGAGCGGAGTATTAATAAATGTAAACATTGAATGTAACCAGTAGTATGTAAACAGAGAATGTAAGCAGTAGTATGACTATAGGCAGTGATGTAATACAAACATTAGTGCAAATATGAGAAGTAGTGCAAACTGATGAGGTAGATCAGGTAGATGTAATTAAAATAATGTAAGATGTAATGCAAGAGCCAGTCTTTAAACAAGTCTGTGTCCTCAGGGTCCTGACTTTGGCTATGTGACCAGGCTGGCTTACCATGAAAATGTGAGTAGTCTGGACTCATTTGGAAACCTGGAGGTCAGCCCCCCTGTCACAGTGAATGGGAAAGAGTACCCCCTGGGCAGAATCATTATTGGGGTTGCTTTTCCAACGTAAGTAACATATTAGTTTGTATAAGCTTTTAACACGTGTATGAGTATGTATTTTCATCTAATCATTACAGTACTGTGCAAAAATCTCAAGTAAACTCCTTTTTTTCCCCTTCATATTTTGCTTTCAAGGAAACAGAACAAGCTCTTCAGGGTTTCCAAGGGTTTCTATGGGTTTCATCTTCAGCCCAGTCTTTGTCTGCTCTGTGCAGCTACATCACAGAGACCTATGACTTAAAAACTGTCTGACACAAGACATGAACTGTCATCACAGACCAAAACTTGACAGAAAACATGTTTAGAATTAATTTTCTCCGTCTGTCAAAATGTCCAAGAAATCCAAAATAAACCAATGTATAGGCACAAAAACAAAAAGTGAAAAATCACAAACTTGATGTTAAAAGAGAAATCAGCTAAAGGATTATTCACTTCTCCAGCTGTGTGTCAGATCTTTGCTTTTCAGATCTTTACCACACATGACTCAGAATACTATGACTGTGCTGTAAATGTATTTATTATATTTTTTTTTTTTTAGGTCTGACCGCTTCTTTTTTAGTCCAGTGTAAAGTAACTGTTTTCTGCCTGTCCACTTTTGTAATTTTTAGCAATTTTTGGATATTCACCTAAAACTCTGGTTAATCCTTAGAGTTAGTGATAAACCAGCTTTGTGACACATTCTTCATATTGCTGCAAAGACTTGAACAGGAGTCAGTTTAAAAACAGTCAAATATCAAATTTAAAGGACCTCCAACAAGCCTGGACAACTACTTTAAACCACTTTAAAACTACAATAATCCATTTTGTAAAAAGCAAAATAAAAGGCAAGGTATGACGAAAGCTATAAACAAAACTAAATATCATAATCATGCTTGCTCACTTCTCTTTTTCTCTGTAAGGGCCATTAAAGGACGAAACATGACCAAAGTTGTTCAAGACTTCTTGAGGGCTCAGAAGGTTCAGGAGCCCATTGCCTTATTTTCTGACTGGCTCTTTGTGGGCCATGTTGATGAATTCATGACTTTTGTTCCTGCTCCTGACAGAAAGGTAAATTAAACCATAAGACAAACAACAAAGTATAATTGTAAGGTGTTGTGCCTTTATAGTCTGCCTAAAAACCTTTGGCGTATCTATTCAGGAAGTTTGTGAGACTCCATTGGACGAATGCAAAATTATCCTTTTTATTTAGTTTTTTATATACAAATATATTTTAATGAAAGAAGCAAAACAAGAACTGTGTAATATTTCAGTCCAAAAGGTTTAATGGTGAGTGTTTTTAATCTCTTCCTATCTGTAGGGCTTTCGGCTGCTGCTGGCCAGCCCTGATGCCGGCTATAAACTGTTCAGAGGCTTGTACAATGATGGGCATGGACAAGCCAAACTGTTTGAAGGTAAAAGTAAAAGTCTAGACAGTAAATTCTTTGGGAAATCTGTGTACTGTATTGTAGTAACGCAGTAGTTAAACTTTACAATCCCTCAAAAAGGTCTGAAAGGTCAGAAGCCAGTGACAATGGAGGAAATACTTGGTGATGAACATCTCCGAGCTGAAAATAACTACGTACAGGTGAGCTGGAATGTAAAGTACACACTTTGCACAAGTGCATACATGTCATGTATTTGTGGCATGGGCCAAACTTGTTTCTAGTAGCTCCCACTCAGACCATAAAAGCATAACACTGATTCTCTACTTGGGTATTAAGATGAACTTTGATTCCTCTGATTAAAAAATACTGATGATCTCAGGTCTACTTTGAAAGCTTCATTAGTTTTATATGCGTGAAGCACAGTCTGCAGTTTAACTACCGTACATTTAATCAAGTTGATTTTTATGGTTCAGGATTTAATAGAGTGAACCCAGTAGGTGAAACTGCATTAAAAGTGTCAGATATTGATTTTAATAAATGTTTTTGGGAGTGACGTTAACAAAATAATGATCTGGCTTTGCAAATGAACTTGGTCAAACATTAAAAATAGATCCGCATGAAATTTTAAACCTTTGCTTCACACCCTTTACTTTTCCGCGCTGCATCATTGGCACAACAAATATAATGTAAAATCAAGCAGATAGTTAGAGATTGGCTTGTTTTTGACTATAAACCATGCTGCAATGACAAAGATTATCAAGCAAATCTTTGAAATCTATACAAATATTCTCATTTTGAAAAGTAAATCTCTTAAATCTGTATTGAACAGGGTAAGGCATGAAGATGAACCATTTTAACAGCTAAATTACCAACAAGGATCTAAAGTCAATGCTGTACAGTTCTTTTCAATGCCACAGCTCTTTATGTAACAGTTGGAAATAAATGTTGGTAAACTGTTTGGTTAAAGGTCCTGATTAACACACCTTGTTACTCAGTTTGTTCACACAATGTCTACACATCATATGAGTCATGACAGATATAAAAATATTAACAGCTCAACACTTTTGTCAAAATAGTTGTAAACATGTCCATCTCATGTGTAACTCCCTCCAGGCAGTAAACGGACACAAGGCGTTCTTCGATAGTTACTGACATTTAATAACCATGCCGTGAGAATTGTACAAACACAAAATACATTTTTACAGAATTAAAGACATTTTCATAGAGAATAAACAACTATTACACAGCAAAACATTTACAATCAAGTGGCTTGACTTACAAAAAACGGAGGCATTACGTCACCTTTAAACACGTGGCTAACAAACTTGACAAATTCTTAAAATAAACATTTATTTCCACACAAAACAAAAATACAAAAATGCGTCCCTCATTGGCCGCTTCACCTGAAAGGGTTAAGACAGAAACCTCGTGTAGTGTCTTCTTACAACCCAGCTACACGAGCCTCGGTGCACGCATAATCAGACCTCTTCATCAACTAAGAAAATGTTGGTTACGTATTGTAACCCCAGATTATACGAGTATAGCGGAGCCCTTTAGCTCCTATTGGATATCTTCCCCGCGACAGCGTCATACTGAATAACCTTTTAGTCCACGCCCACCTACAGTGTGGGCCCGCCCCGTGTGTATTTAACTCCACCACACGGAAGGAACAGCCTCGAACAGCTTATCATTCAGCCGTCCAAGAGCCAATGGGGCCCACAAAGCTAAAGGGCTCCGCTATACTCGTATAATCTGGGGTTACAATACGTAACCAACGTTATACTTCGTATAGCTCGCCCTTTAGCTCCTATTGGATAAAGGGCGTAGCAGGATGTAGTCCATGCCCCATTGGGTCCAGCCCAAGCATGAAGTCCTTGCTCACCCAAACACACCTCTGTCCTTCCTCATACGTCATCCGTGCGCTCCACGTCACGACGCACCAGAGGAGGGCGCTGGTGATTGGCGGATGAACCAGCAGACCTGCACTGTGGCCTGACAGGCTTGTGACAGCTGCACCGCAGCCTCACAAACATTGTTCATATTGTTTTGTGTTTTTTTTTTAACAACAAAAACAAACTCAGTCTCAGAGCCCTGAGACTGATGGCAACACTCACACATCCTGCCCAGAGGCAGATGGAGTGGCAGAACACCACATGAAAAACATTGCCCTGCTAATCCATAACTCCCAGGACTGAATTAGTCATGGAGAGGCCTGACATGTCACGCAGGTAGTATCTTATGAACGTGCAGGACGTGGCCCACGAGGCCGCCAAGCAGATATCGCTTACTGTCATCCCACCATGTAAAGCTGCAGAAGATGCCAACGCCCGTGTAGAATGAGCACATAGCGTCTGAGGAGGTTCTGCTCCACACACTCTGTAAGCTTCTGAGATGGCTTCACACAGCCAGTGTGAGAGCCGTTGGGATGACAGAGCTCGCCCTACAGAGCTGTCCCTGTAGTGGATAAACAAACTCTGGGACTGGCGTAAACTGGCCGTTCGTGCCACATAACATTTTAGTGCACGGACAGGGCACAACAAATGTTGTTTTGCCTCCTCCTCTGAAGTATGAGGAGGGAGATGGAACCCATTTAAAATAATTTGCCTTGATTTAAACGCACTGTTTAAATTTTTTGGCATAAAAACTGGATTGGGCCTTAAAGTGGCAGAGCTTCCATCTTGTTGGATTTGTAAACATGATGGGGCCACAGACAGTGCACATAAATCACTCACTCTCTTCGCTGACGTCAGCGCCAGTAAGAGTGTAGCCTGGTTAAAACCACACCCTGTCCTTCACTTCGCTTCAGACTAGGGTCTGGGACCTCTCCATTTTAAAACGATTCTTGCTGGAGGCGTGGGCTCTGCTGAGGAACAAAACCATTGGATATTTTGAACAGGGAAAGCATTCTGCTCCCTCCCCTCAGAGCCACCCCCCGTGCTCTGGTGAACTTGACAACTGCTCCGCCTCCTGCAGCTTTTCTCTTGCTGCCGGCTGCCGCGCTGGAAATTCTGTGTTTATATGTTAATAAAACGTTTTAATAAAATACAATAAAACCATGGATCGCTGGTCCAGCTCACCAGAAGACCAGAAAATCTGATGGGACTCGGGCAGCAACGTAAAACCCGAGTTTAATTCTCGTGACAACCTCAGCCATTTCCTTGTTCATTTCAGCGGAGGGAGAGAAGGAGGAGGGAGCGAGCGATCACTTGACTTTTGGCCCAAAAAACAAAAGAAAACTCCAGATAAGGGATTAAGAAGGGGAAATTAATAAATTTGTGTCACATATAAAACAGTTCTGCATCGCTTTGCATCGCTTTGAATGAGAACATGCCGGTGCTCGCTGACTGCGCGCTGGCAGAGCCCTTTTATAGGGCTCTGCGCGCTGGGACAGGTGGGGGCGTGGGTTAGGGTCCAAAACTCCGTCCCTTCTGTTCTCTGATTGGTCCGAACAAAAATCTACCGGAGAAATGGTTGTTAATGAGAGAAGTCCCAGACTGTGCAGTGAAGGGAAATGAGAATTGAGCGGAGCTGTGCAGGAAGGCGAGGGCCAGGCTAGTAAGAGTGCAGTTTTGAGTGACAGAAACTTCAGTGACACATCGTTCAGAGGTTCGAAAGGAGCTTTGAGCAAGGCGCGTAAAACCAGGGACAGATCCCACTGAGGTGAGAGGTCACGCCTCACTGGTTTACGTCTGCGCACACCTTGCAGAAAACGCTTCAACAGCGTGTGATTAAATAACGTCCTGTCACCAAAACCTTCATGACACGAGGAAATAGCAGCGGCGTATACTTTAATCGTGCTATAAGCTAAATTCCTCTCTAGTAACGGCTGAAGGAATGACAACACGCAACCCAACTCACATGATGTGGCGTCGACACCTCTTTCAGTGCACCAGCGCTGGAAAGCTGCCCATTTAGACGCATACACAGTTGTTGTGGACGCCGCGCGTGCGTCTTGGATAGTTTTTACCATGGCTGGAGACAGGCCCAGACGAGTTAAACGGTTCCGTTCAGCCTCCAAGCCCACAAGGGTTGGCCTATCTCTGGGGGGTGCGTGATCGCCCCTCCTGCCTGTAGAAGCGCATCCTCTCTCCACGGAAGCTGCAGGGGTTCGTCCCACAACAGCTGCTGGAGGACCGGGAACCACAGCGCATATTTGCGCTCTGGAGCTATCAGGATGACTGACAGCTTCTCCCTCTGGACTCGCTCCAGAACGCGTGGTATGAGAGCCACAGGTGGGAAAGCGTATAGTAGTTTCTCTGGCCACCAGCTGTGCGCAAAAGCGTCCACTCCCAGGGGAGGGTCGTCTTTCGAGCTCAGAGAGAACCACAGTGCGCACTGAGCGCTCTCCCGTGACGCAAACAAGTCCACGCTCGGTTGGCCGAACCTGGACCAGATCTGTGTTATTATGTCGGGGTGTAGAGCCCAGTCTCCCTGACGTGCCCCCCCCCTCGACATGATGTCCGCTCCTCTGTTCAGAACACCAGGAATGTACACTGCTCGCAGAGAGCGTAGGTTCTGGTGAGCCCAGAGCAGGAGCTGCTTCGCCACGTCCAGCAGCTGGGCTGAGCGAACACCGCCTTGTCGATTTATGTACGATGCTGCCACCTGGTTGTCGGTGTGTATCAGTACATGTTGGTCTCGAAGCAGGGGAGCAAAATGCTGCACCACCTTGTAAACTGTCAGAAGTTCCAAAACGTTTATATGGAGGCGAGTGTGCTCTGGCCACCTCGCCCCCACCGTTTGACCCAGACACGTCGCCCCCCAGCCCATCAAGGAAGCGTCCGTGAAGACTGGGATATGAGACGTAGGTGTGGTCATGGAGACTCCCTCTGACAACGTCAGAGGATTCCCCCAGTGACGTAAATCGGCTTCCGCGGAGGGGGGAACCCTGATCATCCGCCTCTTTTGATGCACCGGATCCACGTGCAAGCGGGCAAGCCAGCGTTGCACCGTCCTCATATGCAACAAACCCAACTCCACGACCACGTGGCCGGCCGCCATCAGCCCCAGAAGCCGCATGATGGTCGCCGCTGTCACTATTTTTCCTGGTCTGACTCGCGACAGCCGAGTTGCCAGGTTGTGCGCTCTCTGCTCGGAAAGACGAGCTCTCAGAGTCAGAGTCAGAGAGTCTTTATTGTCATTTGCACCGCATGTGGTACATGTGATGAAAACGAGATTATGTACACGGGGTCCCAGTTACATCCAACAACAAATGCAAGAGAAAAACAGTAATAACAACTAGAATTAACTAAGAGAAACATCAACTAGTAATACACTAAGCCCTAAAGTGGTGGAAAAACATCATTATAAACAGCAGCACGAACATGAGTCTGTATGAGCAGATGGTCACAGATGAACACAGCAACAAGAAAACAGATCAGCATCAGCATGATGTGATATTTTGCAGTGTTTATTCTTATTATTTATTTATTCATGAGTCTAACAGCCTCAGGGTAGAAGCTGTTCCTCAGTCTAGTGGTTCTACATTTGATGCTCCTCAACCTCCGTCCTGAGGGGAGTGGGCAAAGAGTGAGTGTGCTGGGTGAGTGAGGTCTTTCATGATGCAGGTGGCTCTTTTCCTGCATCTGGAGGTGTAAATGTCTGTGATGGTGGGGAGACTGACTCCAACAGACTTCTGTGCAGCCTTCACCACTCTCTGTAGAGCTTTCCTCTCTGCAACTGTGCAGCCTCCATGCCACACATTGATGCTGGAGCACAGGATGCTCTCCACTGCACACCTGTAGAAGGAGGTGAGAACTGGGCTGCTCAGACCAGCTCGTCTCAGCCGTCTGAGGAAGTAGAGTCTCTGATGACCTTTCTTGATCAGGCTGGTGGTGTTGTTGCTCCAGCTGAGGTTATCATTCAAGTGTACACCCAAGTATTTGTAGCTGGAGACCACCTCCACCGCAGATCCACCTATGTTCAGTGGGGCATGGGTGTGTTTGTTCCTTCTGAAGTCCACAATCATCTCCTTTGTCTTCTTCACATTCATGTGAAGATTATTCTCTTTGCACCAGCTCTCCAGGTGTTCCACCTCCTGTCTGTAGCTGGACTCATCATTGTTTGTGATGCATCCCACCACCGCTGTATCATCTGCAAACTTAACAATATGACAGCCTGGATGTGTGGCTGTACAATCATATGTGAGCAGAGTGAACAGAAGAGGGCTCAGCACACATCCTTGGGGAGAGCCAGTGCTGAGGGTTATGGTGGAGGAGGAGAAGTTGTGGATCTTCACGGACTGTGGTCTGTTTGTTAAGAAGTCTAGTACCCAGTTACAAATGGAGGGGCTTAGTCCAAGTGTAGATAGTTTGTCTATCAGAGTTTGGGGGATCATGGTGTTGAAGGCAGATGTGAAGTCCACAAAGAGCAGACGCACGTATGAGTCCTTCTGATCCAGGTGGGTGAGAGCAGTGTGGACCACAGAGGAGATGGCGTCCTCTGTTGATCGGTTCTCGCGGTATGCATATTGATGAGGGTCCTCGTTGATGTTGACGGTTGTCTTGATGTGGGACATGACCAGTTTCTCAAAACATTTAGCGACTATCGGGGTGAGGGCCACCGGTCTATAGTCATTCAGACCAGTCACTGTGGAGCTCTTTGGAACTGGGATGATGGTGGCGGTCTTCAGGCAGGTGGGAACTGACTCCAGTGCAAGTGAGGTGGTGAAGATGTCAGCCAGCACCTCACAGAGCTGGTCCGCACATTCCTTCAGAACTTTCCCTGGGATGTTGTCTGGTCCGGTTGCTTTATGAGGATTAATCCTTCTGAGACTGCCTCTCACTTCTGCTGCGGTCACTCTGAGATGCTCTTCATCTGGTGATGAGGTGAGTCTGGTGCTAGCTGGTCTGTTTGGATCTTCAAAACGTGCATAAAACTTATTGAGGGCATCGGGCAGAGATGGGTCCCTGGGGCATTGTTTGTTCTTGCCTTTGTAATCTGTTATGCATTTAATACCCTTCCACATGCTCCGTGGGTCTTGTGAGGTGAACTGTCCCTCGATCCTCTGTGCATACGTGGCCTTGGCCTTCTTAATGCCATCCCCCAGTTCTTTCCTGCACTTTCTCAGCTCCTCTGTATCTCCGGACTTGAATGCAGTGTCCCTGGCTGCTAGCAGGGTGCAGACTTCTTTATTTAACCAGGGTTTTCCGTTCGGGTAAGATTTAACATATTTTTTTATGGATACATTTTCAGAGCATGTGCTGATGTAACCTAGAACTGAGGAAGCATAAAGTTCCAGATCATCATGCACGAGTTGAGTTCTACCCCCAGATAAATAATCCTTTGATCTGGGAGGGGGGAACTTTTCCCCCAGTTGATTGAAAACCCCAGTTTTAACAAGTGCTCCGCTAAAACTTTGGTTTGAGCTGCAGCTTCCTGCCTTGAGCTGCTTAACAGAGGCAGATCGTCGAGGTAAAAGAAAATCCTCATTCCAGCTGTGCGCAACGGCTGGAGGACGGTCCTAACGCATCTCGTAAACGTGCGCGGGGCTAAAGAGTAGCCGAAGGGTAACCTCTCGAACTCGAACTGAGCTTCCTCGAAGGAGAAGTGCAGGAACTTCCTGTGTTTTGGAACTATTGGTATGTGCCAATAAGCGTCCCGCAGGTCGAGTGAGGTGAATAAATCGTTCTGTTTTACATTTTTCAGCAGCTGCTTCATTGTCAGCATGTGAAAACCCCTCTTTACGATCGATTTGTTGAACGTCGACAGATCGAGAATCGGTCTCCAACCGCCTGATTTCTTCGTGACGAGAAAATAACGGGAGTAAAACCCTGTGTTTTTCTCGTCTGGAACTCTGGCAACCACTCCCTTTGACAGCAGCGCTTTGATCTCTGTCCTCAGGGAGGAGGTCTGCTCTGAGTCTGTCAGCTCTGTTTTTAATATTCCTCTAAAAGGAAGAGGTTTTGCAGTGAATTGAAGCGCATAACACTTGCGGATGAGCGCGTCCATCCACTTGTCAAGAGTGCACAGCTCCCTCCACTGGGCGTGTCTCTCTGACAGTGGGCGCGCGTGCGCGTGATCGTTCGCGCGCGACATGATCATTAACCATTTCGAGGGCTCTACCTTCGCCACGTGAGTGGCCCACGGGAACCCTGGCCGGAAAGGGACAGTCAGGCTCCTCCGAGCTTGTAGTGGAGGCAAACCCACGCTGAGGGAAAACGTCACTTCCGCTACACACTGCCCTCCGCTTCCGCGGCGGCTCGTGCTCGCTCTGTGAGACGCGTTTCCTCCTGCTGCGCTCAGAGCTGCAGCGCAGATGATCTGGCTGTTGCTGTGTGGGTTCATTGGAGGATGTGAAATACCTGGTTTTGTAAAGTTGTGAAGAAAGCAGTTTATTGGAGACCAGCTTTTTATCAGTGGTGGGAAGTGTGCATACCTGAGCCGCTAGAGGGCGACATGACCCCACGGACGAGCTCGACACATGAGAAAACACATTCTGTTCACTCTCTTGATTTATTGAAAACAAATCAGACACAGAACTTCTTTCATGCACACTCCCTGCAGCCAGTCATTTTTTTTTCTGCTGCTCGCGCTTGCGTGGCTGCTGGTACTGCTGTTGGTGTTTCTGCCCCGACCAGTTCTGTCCCGACCAGTTCTGCCCCTGATGGCGGCCGCCCTTCTGGAACTGCTGCGCGGCAGGCGGCTTGCGGTACTGGTTCTGGTACTGGTTCTGATACCGTTGCTCCTTGTGTGGAGGGGGGTTCGGGGTTGCACGGTTGGAGGCAGCTGCAGCCGTGGACTGTCTGAACTGTTGCCTCTGCTGGCGACCGTCCTTCCAGTTCTCGAAGCGGCGTGGGGGCTGCTTAGCAGACATCAGGCTCCTCACAGTCTCAGACATTTCCTCTGCCATCTTGAGCTTTTCCTTCAAATCCTTCAGACTCGCCCCGAACAATTTCTCAGATGAGAACGCTCCTTGGAGCAGCTCTTTCTTTAGAGACTCCGGCATATTCGACGCTTGGCGTAGCCAGGTGGCGCGGTGGATCATGGTTAGCCACCCTGTGGAGCGGGACAGGCAGGCGGTGGAGGCGGCGCACAGGTTCAGAATCACGTTTGCCATCAAGCAAAGTGACTTCTTCATCTGCTCCGGCAGCTCAGCTTTTTCCAGCTGCTTGGACATGTGAAAAGCGAGCAGCGCCATGTTGTTGTCCGCTGCTGCTGCCTGCACGGAGCTCTGGAACACGCGGTTAGCTAGTTGTAGCACTGTTTGGTCTAGCTTACAAGGCGGTTCCGGCTTCTGGTCCAGCCTCCCCGTTTTGGTGCCAAAAGCCTCTGCTAGGCCTTGCTCCAGGGGGGCACTGACGGGAACCCCTGCTCGGTGAAACCCTCCACCTTCGTTATGGGAGCGAACTCCGACAGGGGTGCCTTAATCTTTGCAGGGTTTGCTGTGCCCTCTGTCCAGTACTTCAGTACGCTCGGGAAACGTGGCCATATTGGGTCCACGCGTCGATTCGAAGCGGAGCCAAACCTTCCCTGCATGTTGTCGGACTTCGGTGGCGGCGGCACTGGGACATCCAAACCTTTAGTCTCTGCAGCCTCTTTGATGATGGCCGGCAGTTCGTGCAGCAGCGCACCTATGGTGGGAGGAGGACTCTGCCTCGACGTGGAGGGGGGCTCCGGCCCCGGGCCCATGCCTTCCTCGTCATGAGTTTCCACGCCACTGAGGGGAGAGTGGACTGTGCTTGCCTCGCTGCCGTACTCTCTATCGGACGACCAGTCCGGCTCGTCCGGTTGAGTATCCTGGGCCTCAAGGGACTCACCCCTCCGTGACCGCGTGCATCCTCTGGCTAGCCCGAGCAGGGCGGCCTCTCGTCGTCCCCCCCCCCCCCGTAGACTCGTCCTTACGGGGGCGCGCGCCTTTTTGGGCTAGCTTGAGCAGAGCGGCCCGGCGCTCCCGCTCGCCGGCGGACAATCCAGCACAGATGCGGCAGGAGTGGTCCAGACCATGACGAGGTCCCAGGCATTGCACACACACGAGGTGCGGGTCAAAGTCCTGCAGGAATACCCCGAAGCACAGCGTGCACATTCTTCCTATCGAAGTAGATGTAGACATAGTTGTAGGCGCAGACAGGTCTTCTGTATCACAGTGAATTATAAGAAGAGGCAGTTCCTTCCGTGTGGTGGAGTTAAATACACACGGGGCGGGCCCACACTGTAGGTGGGCGTGGACTAAAAGGTTATTCAGTATGACGCTGTCGCGGGGAAGATATCCAATAGGAGGAGCTAAAGGGCGGAGCTATTCGAAGTAGAACATTAGATTCATCATTCACCAACTACACAGAAAACACAAAGGAAGGCATCATCTGGCCTGAGGTGCTTTTTGAATTGGTATGCTTTTTCTATATTCTTGTTACAACATCATCAAACATCGCTCTCATTTCAGGTTGTAACAAGTGAGGTCTCTGATGCTGAGGAATTTGAATAGTGAATGTTTGTAGTTTTTGAAATGAGTGTTTTTCTGGACTGGAACTGAAAAGAGAATTCAAGTAAACCTTAATGTTTTTGATGTGAGATGTTCAAGTGTGAAGGGGTTACAATGTGGAAAAGAACAGAGGGAGGACTTTTTTTTTTTTGCTTGTCTGAGTCAAAGCAGGGTGACAGACAGATCTTGGAGAGTGAAGGGAGCAATTTTACCCATGGACAGTGGCAGAGCCAGGGGGTGGTTAATGGTGGCCTTGCCCTCTTTTAAGCAATACTAAAACTAGAAACCATATTTTCCAGTTCTCCAGCTCACAAGACAGATGGACATATGTGGCGGCAACCATCATGGATTTTGACGTAGCAACCCAGTTTTGAAAAGGAACCTCTCTTACGCAACAGCACAGTGGTGCAGTTGGTAGAGCTGTTGCCTCTAAGCGAAAAGGTCACTAGCTCAAAACCTGGCTGGGGGTCCATTCTAGGTGGAGTACTCTGGTTTCCTCCCAGAGACCAAAAACATGAATGTCAGGCTAATTGGTAACTCTAAATTGTCTCTAGGTGAGAGAGTGAATGGTCGTTTGTCTCGTTTGTCCCTGTGTCCCTGTGATGGACTGGAGACTTGTCCAGGGTGTTCCCACCTCTCACACAAGCCGTTTACGCATTGGCCAGCCCTCCCCGGCTCTCCCAGCTTCTAACCCGGGTTCGGCGTCTTCGCATTTACCTTTTCCGCCCGGGATCCACCCTTGTTCTGGAACCATCTCCACCGTGGTTCTATCGGGCCGAGCCCGACAGAGCCAGTTTCACGTCATGTACTGCTCTCATTTGATTCGTTGTTTGCAGCAGGGGCGGGACTCATTCAAACAACCTCAGCGCGAGGGTTGAATTTCATTCAAATTTAACTACAGAAACGAGAAACCCCTAAAACAATTGTTAGCTGAATTAGTTTTTCTGAGTTAAATTTTTGTTAATAACTGATCACAAATCAGCTTATGTTACAACGTAAATAACACGAAGCGCACACCCATTTCCGCCTTTCAGCGCGACCTGAATGTCATTAAACAATAACTAATATTGTCTAACTGTTGCGCGCAGCCAGGGTTTTAAAATATAACGAATAATCTCTAACTTTTACGTGCAGCTAAAATGTTAAGAGGAGTGATTCCTATATGGGTAAGGTGGACACCTGAAAATCCAGTCCGCCCGAATAGCTCAAAGCGTTAGAGCACTGCTGTTTTGACCGGGAGAAGTGGGTTCGCTTCCCGCCTGGGACAAAGTTATTTATTTTTTTATTTTTTTATTGGAGTAAATAAAAAGGAGTTTGTTAACCAAACAAACTCCTTTTTATTTAAAAGAAAATGTGAATAAAGAAAAAAAAAGTAAAATAACTTTGTCCCAGGCGGGAAGCGAACCCACTTCTCCCGGTCAAAACAGCAGTGCTCTAACGCTTTGAGCTATTCGGGCGGACTGGATTTTCAGGTGTCCACCTTACCCATATAGGAATCACTCCTCTTGACATTTTAGCTGCACGTAAAAGTTAGAGATTATTCGTTATATTTTAAAACCCTGGCTGCGCGCAACAGTTAGACAATATTAGTTATTGTTTAATGACATTCAGGTCGCGCTGAAAGGCGGAAATGGGTGTGCGCTTCGTGTTATTTACGTTGTAACATAAGCTGATTTGTGATCAGTTATTAACAAAAATTAAACGCAGAAACACTAATATATATATATCCAGCTAACAATTTTTTTTTTGCCGAGTCTCCTCTCTTAAAACACGAACACTCCACCCACGTGAAGAGAGCACCCCACCCACTTCCAGAGAACTGCCCACCCACTTCAAGGCGGCTCTGCGGCAAATGCGTAATGAACGCGGGTGACCCAGAGCCACCCAGGGGAGCCCCGGGCCATTGAGGGCTGCGCCAATGCGTAAACGGCTACAGTGACTGCTGGATATGGGCACCAGTGACCCCCATGACCCGAGCAGGACAAAACGGGTAAAGATAATGGATGGAAGAACCTCTCATATGCCTAGATGTAGCCACAAGCCAAAAGAGAAGTCAATACCTCGCTTAGTTTTCAAGTTATGCTCACAACATGCACTGACAGACAGTTACAGGTAGTCCCCGATTTACGAGCGTCTGGACTTACAAGGATCCGACTTTATGAGGTTTTCATATTTAATAAAAATGTGGAAAAAAAAATATATATATATTTGTGTGTGTTTAAATGTTCTTAATTTCATGTATACAGCACTTTGTTGCAGCTGTGGTTGTTTTAAATGGCTTTATAAATAAAGTACAATTGTTATTTTTATGTTTTATTTCAATTTTTAGCAAATTAGCGATCGCTCCCAACGTGCCTCCGGCAGACATAAAACGAGCGGATCACCGCTGCCAGACCATGCAACGAGCGGAGCTAAGCGGGCGGGGATTAGACATGCCGGCGAAGAGACCTTCTGCAGCCGGGAGCTGCTGGCTTTTGAGGACCGTGCGTCCGATCAGAGGTTGCCTCATACGGATAAAATAGCTGGAAACACTCGGTGAACTTTGTGGATGTGTCTGGACTGGAGCAGCAGCAGCAGATCGCTCAGCGATCGCTCCCAAAGCGCCGCGCGACAACATTAGCTCATGGGCTAAGCTAAGGCTAGGCTAAATGCTAAGCGGACCCAACCAGAACCAAACCGAACCGACAGGCGACGTCCGGGAGCTCGCCTCAATGTCCGGGAGCTCGCCTAAGATGTCGGATGGACACCAGCTAACGTGGAGAAGCAGCTCCGACAGCCTTTTTTGGATGTGCTACACGCTAACGAGCGCTAACGAGAGCAGGCCTAATCTGGTGGGGGCTAACAACAGGTAACGTGGGCAGCTTGTTTGGATGAATGAACACCGTGGAGAAACGGCTTTCGGTAAGTTTATTAAATATTTTTCTGGCTCCAAATGTATGAAGTTAGCCTACTAACAGTCCTTCCTTTAAACAGTTTGGACTGCGTGGTGCTGCAGAAAGCTGGGGACCTCGGACGTAACGCGGCAGAGCTAAGAGACGAGAGAAGCTGCGCTCAAAGTAAGAAATTAATTTTTTATACATGTACGGACTTACGAGATTTTCATCTTACAAGAACCTCGTAGTAACGGAACTCGCTCGTAAGTCGGGGACTCCCTGTATTTCCAATTTTATCTCTTCGCTCTACAACGGGGAACAAAAACTTGAGAAACTGGTGTTATTACTGGAAGCGCTAAGCGCTCATGCTGGAGATTGTGAATAGTTGGTTACTATATATTCATTTCTAAGACATTTGTAGTTGTGAGCTAGTAAAAGTCTTTGAACAAGGAGAATGGTGTAAAATGTTTCACAGCTCCAGCTCCTCACAGTATTTAAAAAGGTCTTTCTTAATCTAATTTGTCCCGTATTTCTTATTTATTCGTATTAAACCAAATTTGAAAACTAATTAATTATTCAACAGTTCTTACAAAGTAGAAGTCAGACTGTGGGTGTTGCAATAATACCAATAAAGTTACCGGTACTCATAATGCCAGAGTACAGTGTGTTTGCAGCAGGAACATCTGGTACATTTTACTGTCCGTTGTCAAAACACTAGAACGGCTTTGATTCAGTGAGTACCGTATTAACCGAACGCTTGTTGTGGTGGTTCAGAGTCTTTATGGTCAAGATGAAAACGTTATCAAATAATAAAGGGTAACACTTGCAGTGTTCTAACTGATCAGGGGGTGTCAAACTGGGATGGGTGTGGGGGCATCAACAACACAAAGAATTTAAGTTTATGTCCAAGTTCCAGAAGACTTGGGGAGGTTGGTTGTGCTGGAGGAGGGTGGATGAAGATGTATGGTTTAAGTGTGGCCACGGCTGCAGTGAAGTGGTAACAAGCAAACACCTGCAGATGTTTATTAGTTTATTAAATGCCATGACTTTCATAGGGGGAAGGGCACCCACCTTGGATAATGCTAGAAACACGCTGGTTAAGGTTAAAAACATAAAACTGAAGTTTACAGTACAGTATATTTAAAAGTTAGCACAAATTCCAGTGCCACTCTACAAGAGCAGTTTGAGTTACAAAGAGAGGGGATGCTGCCAATTGTTATAAAAATGTACTGTATTATGTTGAGTATAAAAATAAAGCCTGAAGGTAAAGACCTTTCTGAAGAGCCGCTGGCTGCCTCCTCCTGCAGAGGTGGGGTAGTAGATGTACACATTGTGGTCTTCAGCACAGACAGGCTTCTCCACAAAAGGCTTCTGGAAAATCTCTCCATTCACCTCCACGTGGTCCTCTCCTTCCACCAGGTTACACTCTGAGACAAACATACAAAGTAGATGTTGCCATTTGTCTGCAAGACTTTTCATTACGACAGTTATTCAGACAGATGACATTTGAACCTGCAGTTTCCTCTGAGCCCTGTGAGGAAGCTCTGAGATATGAACCACATGACTCACTGCCTTTAATCTGATCCCTCATTACACATGGGACTCAGTCTGTCTCTCTGAGTCAAAACAAAACTTAAATGCCAAACTCATATCAAATAACTGAAGTATGGGACACTTCACATTCACAGCTATATTTATCCAAAAGTTAAAATAAAACAAATGCTTTCGAAAATAAACAGTAGAACGCTGCACGACACCGGCAGCCGGGTTATTTTATTCCTAACAAGAGGGAGTGAATCTGTAACATTAAAGCTATAAGAGTATTATATGTAAGAAACATGAGGGAGACCATATATTGTGTCTTTAAAGGTATTGTGACATGATTTTGTAAATTTGAATATTTGTCAGAACATATATATCTTATATCATTGAGCTCTGGTCGTTTTTGCATAATAAATTATAAACATATTAAAATTTTATTCGAAATTATGCTAAATTTTTCTCTGGTATTTGCTGGGATACGCCCCTGAAATTCCGCGCATTTCCGCAATACGTCATCACCAGTCGTCGTCACCAGTCATCAACGTCACAACGGGCAGAAGGCAGAGCCTTGCCCGTTTATTAGGTGTGTTAACTGCTTGCCATACAGATTCATTTCCTGAAGGATCGCCTTTTATTTGTGTAACTTGAAAAATGCCGTCACGTTGTAGTGCATTTGTGTGTTCTAATATCAGCAGTGAACAAGTGAGCCTTCACAAATTTCCAAAAGATGACAAACTTTGTCAAGAATGGACCAGACAAAGACCGGTGGGTTCCAGGAGTCCTATGTCTGCAGCGACCATTTCACTGCCGATTGTTTTCAGCACCTGGTATAAAAGAATCTTTAGGATTACCATTAAGATTCAGAAGACTTTTAAAACCGGATGCTATTCCTACTATTTTTAAAAGAAAATCTACAGAAGAAAGTCCCACAGGAGCTACCATGTCGAAACAACGCAGGGACCATCGGAAGACTGTCCAGGAGATGAGTAAGTCTTTGTGTAAACATAATCGGAGGTGTGTAGTGTTTTAGATTATAAACTATTT
>JBBPBX010023866.1:0-23774 GCA_038048925.1 Garcialebias charrua
AGCCCCCTTCTGTTCACTCTGCTCACATATGATTGTACAGCCACACTTCCAGGCTGTCATATTGTTAAGTTTGCAGATGATACAGCGGTGGTGGGATGCATCACAAACAATGATGAGTCCAGCTACAGACAGGAGGTGGAACATCTGGAGAGCTGGTGCAAAGAGAATAATCTTCACATGAATGTGAAGAAGACAAAGGAGATGATTGTGGACTTCAGAAGGAACAAACACACCCATGCCCCACTGAAAATAGGTGGGTCTGCAGTGGAAGTGGTCTCCAGCTACAAATACTTGGGTGTACACATGAATGATAACCTCAGCTGGAGCAACAACACCACCAGCCTGATCAAGAAAGGTCATCAGAGACTCTACTTCCTCAGACGGCTGAGACGAGCTGGTCTGAGCAGCCCAGTCCTCACCTCCTTCTACAGGTGTGCAGTGGAGAGCATCCTGTGCTCCAGCATCAACGTGTGGCATGGAGGCTGCACAGTTGAAGAGAGGAAAGCTCTACAGAGAGTGGTGAAGGCTGCACAGAAGTCTGTTGGAGTCAGTCTCCCCACCATCACAGACATTTACACCTCCAGATGCAGGAAAAGAGCCACCTGCATCATGAAAGACCTCACTCACCCAGCACACTCACTCTTTGCCCCACTCCCCTCAGGACGGAGGTTGAGGAGCATCAAATGTAGAACCACTAGACTGAGGAACAGCTTCTACCCTGAGGCTGTTAGACTCATGAATAAATAAAAATAAAATAAAAAATAAACACTGCAAAATATCACATCATGCTGATGCTGATCTGTTTTCTTGTTGCTGTGTTCATCTGTGTTCATCTGTGTTCATCTGTGTTCATCTGTGACCATCTGCTCATACAAACTCATGTTCGTGCTGCTGTTTATTCCCACTATATTAGGCTTAGTGTATTACTAGTTGATGTTTTTCTTAGTTAGTTCTAGATGTTATTACTGTTTTTCTCTTTCATTGTTGTTGGATGTAACTGGGACCTCGTGTACATAATCTCGTTTTCATCTCATGTTTCATCTCAGATTTTCATTAATGAAAAGTGCGTTATAAATTGAATTCATTATTATTATTATTATTATGTACCACATGCGGTGCAAATGACAATAAAGACTCTCTGACTCTGACTCTGACTCTAAAAATATATATATATATATATTTTTGTGTTTAAATGTTCTTAATTTCATGTGTACATCATTTTGTTGCAGATGTGGTTGTTTTAAAGGCTTTATAAATAATAATTATGATAAAAATGATCATTTCTGATCATTTTTGAGCAATCTTGGGCAGCAGGAAGTAGGTCTTCAGTTTACACGGTCACAAATTAATGTAGAACACCGGACGCCATTTTAGGTTCAGTCACGGGGGTCTCCGGTCACAAATTAATGTAGAACACCGGACGCCATTTTAGGTTAGCTGCCGGGAGCCGGCCTTTGAACACTGGTGACCAGGATGGCCTCATATGGATTAATTACTAGCTGGAAACGTCTCTGTGAACTTTGTGGATGTCTCAGGCAGCAGCGGATTTATCGCCGATCGTGCCAGGCCGCCGCGCGAACACCTCCGGCCTGGCTAGCTCCAGAAGCTAACACGGGAGCTAACACGGGAGCCGGCCTTTGAACACTGGTGACCAGGATGGCTTCATATGGATTAATTACTAGCTGGAATCGCTCTGTGAGCTCTGTGGACGTCTCAGGCTGGAGCAGCAGCTGCAGATTGATCGCCGATAGCGCCGCACCGCCGCTCCAACACCAGCCCATGGCCTGGCTAGCAGAAGCTAACACAGGCCTTGAGCAGCTGCGGTTAGCTCGCCGGCCGCCGCGCTGCTCGGCCCGACAACAATCAACGCATGGCAACCTAAGATGTCGGCTTTGACCATCTCAAAGTAAGAAAATATATTTTTATTTATTCTGTAAATGTGAATAGCAATGTTTAACATTACAGTACACTACTGTACATGCTTAAATGTGTGCGCGCGCTCCGCTAATTTCACCCCCTAGCTACGGCAGAATCGAGCTGCGAACCGTTCTTATCTCCCTAACTCGTTCGTAAATCGGGGGTTACCTGTATATATATATATATATATATATATATATATATATATATATATATATATATATATGTATATATATATATATATATGTATTAGCCTGGTTAAAACCAGACCCTGTCTTCACTTCGCTTCAGACTAGGGTCTGGGACCTCTCCATTTTAAAACGATTCTTGCTGGAGGCGTTGCCTCTGCTGAGGAACAAAACCATTGGATATTTTGAACAAGGAAAGCATTCTGCTCCCTCCCCTCAGAGCCACCCCCCGTGCTCTGGTGAACTTGACTGACAACTGCTCCGCCTCCAGCTTTTCTCTGGCTGCCGCGCTGGAAATCCTGTGTTTATATGTTAATAAAACGTTTTAATAAAATACAATAAAACCATGGATCGCTGGTCCAGCTCACCAGAAGACCAGAAAATCTGATGGGACTCGAGCAGCAACGCAAAACCCGAGTTTAATTCTCGTGACAACCTCAGCCATTTCCTCCTTGTTCATTTCAGCGGAGGGAGAGAAGGAGGAGGGAGCGAGCGATCACTTGACTTTTGGCCCAAAAAACAAAAGAAAACTCCAGATAAGGGATTAAGAAGGGGAAATTAATAAATTTGTGTCACATATAAAACAGTTCTGCATCGCTTTGCATCGCTTTGAATGAGAACATGCCGGTGCTCGCTGACTGCGCGCTGGCAGAGCCCTTTTATAGGGCTCTGCGCGCTGGGACAGGTGGGGGCGTGGGTTAGGGTCCAAAACTCCGTCCCTTCTGTTCTCTGATTGGTCCGAACAAAAATCTACCGGAGAAATGGTTGTTAATGAGAGAAGTCCCAGACTGTGCAGTGAAGGGAAATGAGAATTGAGCGGAGCTGTGCAGGAAGGCGAGGGCCAGGCTACATATACATATACATATACATATATATATATATATATTATATATATATATATATATATATATATATATATATACAGGTAGTCCCCGACTTACGAGCGAGTTCCGTTACAACGAGGCGCTCGTAACACGGAAATCTCGTAATTTGGAACGGCCGCCACGTGTCTCGTAAGTCCGGAATTTCGCTCGTAAGTTGGAACGGTTTTGCTAGCGCGACTACAAACACTCGTTTTTCATCGAAAAACTGCTTATGAGTGCATAAAAATGATCGGAAACGTGTGTCCACATGTTTAGCTAACGAACTGTGGTGAAAAAACACAGAAAAACTCAGTATTTTTTGCGTTTTTTCCAAAAATTTGCCAGCTCGTAAGTCTGGATCCTCGTAAGTTAGAGCGCTCGTAAGTCGGGGACTACCTGTATATATATATATATATATATATATATATATATATATATATATATATATATATATATATATATTAGATTTTATTTCATTTTGAACAGTTAAAATTTTTAAACAATACCATAAACAAATAAAAATGTAAATATTTCCACCAAAATATTCTGGAAACAAAGCAAAATGTTCAAAAAGGGAACAGGAAAAAGCAATGGCTTATCTAGTCCTGTCCCCAAACTCACACACAGATTCTGAACCAAACCAGAATCGTAAAAATAATGAACAACCCAAAAGATACACAAATTGTGGACCAAAAAAAATTTGTAGGCAAAAGCACAAGCTTTTTACACCTTCACTTTGTTATACATCAAAATCAAAATAGCAGAATATTATCCTGCATATTTGTTTTTTCAAACATATCAACGAATTCCAGCTAAACAAGCTCATAAAAATACAGAACACAAAATAGGAAAAGCAGAAAAAAAAACACTCAAGTCCTATTATATTTGTTTAGTAAATGATTTTTATATGTTTTTTTTATTATTTAAAGATTGAAAAACACAGTTGAAACTCCTTACTACAACTATTCCACACCTGAATCCCTCTAACTGAAGTACAGTTGTTTTTAATATTTGTCCTAACCTTTGGTTTTTCAAATAAACCCTTCTCTCGTAAATCATAGTTTTTCTCTTTAATTTTGAACCACTTTTGTATACAGCTTGGAAGGAGTTTATTGTAGGCTTTGTACATAATCAGTGCTGTTCTGAGTTCTACTAAGTCGTAAAATTTTAAAATATGCAATGTAAGAAATATCTCATTAGTTGGATGAAAGTAATCAGATGCAGTTATAATTCGGATAGCTTTCTTCTGGAGCATGTAAACTGGTTTTGTGTTGGTTTTATACGAGTTTCCCCATATCTCAACACAACACAATAACTAATGTATGGAAGTATGAAACAACAGTATAACAGGTAAAGTGATTTCTTATTTAGGAGATGTTTTGTTTTATTCAGTATTGCAATAGTTTTTGACATTTTGGCCTTAACATGATCAATATGAGCCTTCCAATGCAATTTGTATTTTCAAGTATCACCCCTAAAAATCTGATTTCATAAACTCGTTCTATTTCAATACTGTTTATCATGAGTTTGAAATTGCTTTTTATTTTCTTGTTACTAAATATTACAAATTTTGTTTTATCATAATTTAGTGATAATTTATTTTTGTCACACCATTTCTTTAATGCTTGTAATTCTCCTTTCATTATACTGAGGACCTGCTCCAAACTATTACCAGAGCAATATAATGTGGTATCATCGGCAAACAAAGTAAATGATAACAACTTAGATACATTGCGTATATTATTTATGTAAAGTAAAAAAAAGTTTAGGACCCAGCACCGAGCCTTGTGGTACTCCACAGGTAACCTCTAATAGATCAGAATTTACATTATTTATTTGTACATATTGATGCCTTTGATTCAGGTAACTTTTTATCCAAGAATGTGCAACGCCTCTAACACCATATTTCTCCAATTTAAGTAAAAGTAATTCATGATCTATAGTGTCAAATGCTTTTTTAAAGTCTATAAACACTCCCACAGTATATTCTTTTTTATCAATTGCGTTAGCTATATCTTCTACTAATTGCATTACAGCCATTGAAGTTGACCTTTTAGCTCTAAATCCGTATTGACATTCAGATAATATTGTATATTTTACCATAAAATTGTCAAATTGCTGCAAAAACAATTTTTCTAAAATTTTAGAAAATTGAGAAAGAAGAGAGATAGGTCTATGATTGGAGAATTGATGTTTATCACCACTTTTAAAAAAGGGTATGACTTTTGCTGTTTTCATTTTGCTTGGAAATGTACCTGTTTGAAAAGACATATTACAAATGTATGTGAAAGGCTTAAGTACATATTCTAATATATTTTTTACTAGCCACATATCAATTCCAACCCAATCAGTAGATTTTTTATTTTTAACGTTTTGCACAATATCATATATTTCCTTCTCATCGACTCCTCTAATAAAAAATGAATTTAAGTTTGTATTAATGTTAGCTCTATCTGTATTATATTTATCCTGAGGCACCATGATACTATTTTATAAGTGGTGACCAACATTTACAAAATATTGATTAAATTCATTTACAATTTCTTTGGTATCATCTAATTGTATCATTTCTAACAAAAAAATTGATTAACTTCCTCTTACTGTATGTTTTTTAATTAAACCATTGAGCACTTTCCTTGTTTCCTGGATGTTATTTTTGTGCTGCTCCAAAAGATTGTGATAATACTCCTTTTTGTTTTGTCTAATAATACTTATTAATTTGTTTTTATATGTCTTATACTTATTTTCTGCACATTTTGTTCTATGTTTTAAAAATCTTTGATATAATCGATTTTTCTTTTTACTTGCTTTTACAATTCCCTTTGTTATCCATGGTTTTTCCAGTTCTTTATGTTCCCTTGTAATGTTTTGTAGTGGACAATTTTTATCATAAAGTCTCATTAGTATTGATAAAAAAGTATCATAAGCAGTGTCTGTATCTCCAGCTACATATACGTCACTCCAATTTTGTGCTGCTAAGTCTGCTTTGAGGGCAGCAATGTGTTCAGATGTTCTATGTCGGATGAGTTTATATGAATGAGTCCTGTTTATAGTTTTCTGTTCTAAATTTTTTTGGGAAAAACCACAAAAACAGGCAAATGGTCAGTGATATCATTTATAATGATATATGCCTTATATGCCTTCTCTGGGTCGGGGAGGGGGTCCTGCCCCAAGTGGAGGAGTTTAAGTATCTCGGGGTCTTGTTCACGAATGAGGGAAAACTGGAGCGTGAGATCGATAGGCGGATAGGTGCAGCGTCCGCAGTGAAGCGGGCGCTGTACCGGTCTGTCGTGGTGAAGAGAGAGCTGAGTCAAAAGGCAAAGCTCTCAATTTACCGATCGATCTACGTTCCCACCCTCATCTATGGTCATGAGCTCTGGGTTATGACCGAAAGAACGAGATCTCGGATACAAGCGGCTGAAATGAGTTTTCTCCGCAGGGTGTCTGGACTCTCCCTTAGAGATAGGGTGAGAAGCTCAGTCATCCGGGAGGGACTCGGAGTAGAGCCGCTGCTTCTCCACATCGAGAGGAGCCAGTTGAGGTGGCTCGGGCATCTGGTTAGGATGCCTCCTGGACGCCTCCCTGGTGAGGTGTTCCGGGCATGTCCCACCGGGAGGAGACCCAGAGGAAGACCCAGGACACGCTGGAGGGACTATGTTTCTCGGCTGGCCTGGGAACGCCTTGGGATTCCCCCAGAGGAGCTGCTCCAAGTGGCTGGGGAGAGGGAAGTCTGGGCCTCCCTACTTAGGCTGCTACCCCCGCGACCCGACCCCGGATAAGCGGAAGAAAATGGATGGATGGATGGATCATTTATAATAAGACCAGAAATTGTGTCAATATCAACTGTGTTTACAAATATGTTATCAATTAAAGTAGCAGTGCCAGATGTTATTCTACTTGGTTTAATGAGAGACTAATGCTATACATTGAATTTATGAAATCTGTGTTTTTTTTTATATCTGCTAGTCGATATTCATATCACCACACACAATTTGAACCTTATTGCCATGAACTTTGCTACGTATAGATGTGAAGTTATTGTTAAATGTATCAATACTGTTAGGTTCTGCTGGCACAAAGGAAGTGTAGAACCCAAATGCAGGAGGAGGATGATGAACACTCAGGGAAAATTTAAAAGTGTTTATTTACAACAAAATTAAAACAAAACAAAGGCTGGCAGGGCAGCAAAAACGATTAAACTAAACTAAACTGGATTAAACTAAACTGAACTAAACTGAAGAGGTACTTACTAAGCACTCATGGAAACACAGAGGAAGAGCAGAACACAACACCTTGGAAGGACAAACCTGAGACAATGACAAGACTGAGAGGAGCTGAATTTATACACAGACAAACTGATTACACATGACATCCACCTGTGATGATTACAACTAGACCCAAGTGAGACAGGGGCAGAAACACAGAGCTGAACTAAACACAAGCAGACAGAACACAATAAGCTGAATTAAACAAACATGAAGACTATATTAAACACAAAAGACTGAAACAAAACAGAAAGCTGAATTAAGCACAAACAGACAGAACACAGGAAGCTGAATTAAGCACAAACATGAAGACTAGATTAAGCACAAAAGACTGAACAAAACAGAAAGCTGAATTGAGCACAAACAGACAGAACACAGAAACCAGACAACTAGGAGACATAGGGCTGGATTAAACAAACAGACAGACCATGACAAATACATGTTCCTGGAGCTCTATATACACAAGTTATACAGATGTTTTTTTCCTTTTGTAACATTAATTTCTACAGTCAAACTGTAGAAATTATATATACATACAGCTGAACAGCTGATACGAACACTGTATCAGGAAGCAACTGTCAGAACATTGTGTGGTAACATCGACTGGTTCAAAATCGGTAAAGGCGTCAGGCAGGGATGCATTTTATCTCCAGTCCTGTTTAACCTGTACACCGAAACGATCGTGCGACGATGCAACCTGGACGAGACCATAATCGGAGTCCATATTGGAGGTAGAACTATCAACAACCTGCGATGTGCGGATGACACAACTATACTTGCAGAAAGTGAAAAAGACCTGGAATACTTGATCCGACGAGTTCAGGAGGAAAGTGAACGCATGGGACTGTACCTCAACATCAAGAAAACGAAAGTAATGACAACGGCGTGCAATGAAGCAGTAAACATCAAGATCAACAATGAAAAGATCGAGCCAGTCCAAGATTTCATCTTCCTGGGAGCCAAAATTGACCGAAACGGCGAATCCGGACCAGAGATCAAAAGGCGGATTGCACTCGGCCGGGCCGCAATGCAAGGAATGGATAAAGTCTGGAAGAGCAAGGACGTGAGCATTGCGACGAAAACGAGACTCGTCAACGCCATTGTCTTTCCCATAGCAACATATGGATGTGAAAGCTGGACAATCAGGAAAGCGGAAAGAAGAAAAATCGACGCTTTCGAACTCTGGTGTTGGAGAAGACTACTGCGCATACCCTGGACATCGCGGACAACAAACAAGATGGTCCTGGACCGTATCAAGCCGAAAATGTCGCTTGAGGGCAAAATCGTCGAACAGCAACTGTCCTTTTTCGGCCACGTTATGCGCGCAAATTCACTGGAGACTTCGATGATGCTGGGCAAAGTGAGCGGGACGAGAAGAAGAGGACGGCCAAGAATACGCTGGCTTGATACAATCACATCGGCCACCAGCAAGACGATCGCAGAACTCAAAGTAATCGTAGAGGACAGGAACGCATGGAGAGGACAGATCCATAAAGTGGCCGAAAGTCGACTTCGACTAAATGGCTAATCATCATCATCATCATCATCATGAAATATATTTTTTCTCAGCAAAGAAATAATTGTTTTTACCGTGTTTTCTTGGAAAGTCCTTATGGTGTGGTCACACCGAGCAGCGTTTTTACCTCCAAAAGGCTCCTCACGCACGCAAGTGGACGCGCTACCCAGTGTTGTCCAAACTGTAGTGTTGCGGCGGCTTCGTGGCTGTGGCGGCGGGGTGTGGGAGGAGCTTACCGGTATACAGAGTCCTGCGCACAGAGTCACTGCACTCCGCCAGGCGAGGAGCCTTTTATTTCCGTCTCTGTCGAGCAGACTTGACTGGTCGTGAAGGAATTGTCGCGAACACACAGCTACAATGAGTTTCTCTTCCATAGTCCACGAGCTCGCGGGTCTTTTCTTTTTTTTTCCGACAAACAATACGTCACATAGTGCGCGCGCACCCTCGTTTCCGCGTCACATAGGGACTCTCCCACTGCCCCCTCTCTTCTCCCCCCGACTCTCCCTGATTGGTTGACACACCAACCAATCAGGGAGAGTTGAGCGGCGTTTGAAAGTTTGAACCGCGAAATCTTCAACATGTTGAATGCTCGGTTTGGAGGTGGAAGCCGGTTCACGTGCACGAAAAAACGCTCCTCAGCACGCTCAACACGCACGCGACCTGACGCCTGACGCCAGGAGGCTGCTGGAGGTGCGTCCACCATTGACTTTACATGGAAGCTGGAAGCTTTGGAGGTAAAAACGCTGCTCGGTGTGAGCACACCATTAGCTTCTGTGGCTGTCGCGGACGCCATTTTGAACAGTGCTAATGGCAAACTACTTTTTTTAATCCAGCAGATTTGACCATTTCGTGAAACTCTCAAGCTCAGAAAAACTTGTGCTATAACGTCAGCTATGAAATATATTTTTTCTCAGCAAAGAAATAATTGTTTTTACCGTGTTTTCTTGGAAAGTCCTTAGCTTCTGTGGCTGTCGCGGACGCCATTTTGAACAGTGCTAATGGCGAACTACTTTTTTAATCCAGACGCGTCGCGTAGGCCGCTGAGAAACATCCATAAGTTCACCCTCCATGTTAAAAACTCTTCGTCTGACTCTTCGAAAACAAGCAATAAGGCTGCAGAGTAACACACTGGCTGCTAACTGCGCTCTCTCTAGCCAAGAGACTGAGGGGGACGCTTTTTTGTCACGGACCACATCCGGCGCTGACAGGATATGGTCTGTTAGCAGTCGTCCGGTTGATTTAAGAGCCCGTAAAAGTTTTTTCGTTTTTACTGATAGATAATTAGTTATTAGCGGTACTGCATTTTAAATAAAAATAGCGCAAATCCGCTTATGAATTATAAAAGTTAAGTCAATCCGCTGTAAAGCTAACAAATTGTTTAGGTCCACTATAAGCGGATTAGCACTTTAGCGCTCCCTAGCGGTCTGACGCCCACCTTTGATGACAACAATGGACAACAGAGACAACAAGAGACAAAAGAGGCACACAGATTTTTTTTTTTAAACAAATTAAAATAAGATGGCAAAAAAAGTAGTAAAAACAGCTAGATCATAAGAAGAATGTAGAAAACAAAAACAGGAACATGTCTGCATTGGTCATTGCCAGGTGTTCAGATGTTTAAAGTCATTTAGAGAAGTCAAGGTCGAGAGCTTCAGATCTTTTTGAGAGATATTCCATGAAGCAGGAGCGGAGTAGGAGAAGGCCCTTTTGCCAAGTTCAGTCCCAACAGGGAATACTGCAGGTAATCATGTCCTGAGAGCGCACGCTATAGCTGCACTCACGCAGAGACATGTAGGAGGAGAAGTATGAAGGCAACAGACCAAGAAGTGATTTAAAGATGAAAATGTACCAGTGGAAGAGTCTGCGTGAAGTTAATGATGTCCAGTTAACCAGTGAATACAGGGTGCAGTGGTGGGTACAATAATCACAGCCAGCTATGAATCTTAGTGCACCGTGATAGACAGCATCCAACATCTGCAGGGTGCTTGTAGGAGCACTCATGTAATGTCACCGTAGTCAATGGAGGGAAGGAAAGTCACAGTTACAATGTGTTCCTAGCATTCAGAGTTAGACAGGATCTATTTCTGAAAAAGAAACCCAGTTTAACTTTCAGTTTCTTTACTAGGTTTTCCACATGGAGCTTAAAAGAGAGATGCAAGTCGACCAAGATACCCAAATATTTATAGGAATCAACAAACTCAATAGGGACACCATTTGAGGATAAAATCAGAGGAAGAACTGCTGGGACCGACTTCCTGTTAGAAAAAAAAAGCATCCCTTTGGTTTTATCTGCATTTATTGAGATGGAACAAATCTGACAGGATGATGTCAAAAGCGGATTGCAAAAGCTGGAAAGCCTTAGCAACCGTTTTAGCTCGACAATAAACAACTGTGTCAACAGCATAGAAATGTAAGGATGTATCAAGGATGCTCTGACCCACATTACCTATATAGATTGTAAAGAGGGTGGGTCCCAAGACTGAGCCTTGTGGTACACCATTGTTGACTGTTAAATAACTGGAGAAAGAACCATTATGTTGAACACATTGCCTCAGATCGGAAAGAGAGTTAGAAAACCAACCAATGGTGTGATCTGAGAAACCGATTTCTGAGAGCTTATGACACAAGATGTTATGATCCACTGTGTCAAAAACTTTAGACAGGTCTAAGAAAAGTGCAGCACAATAATCCTTAGCATCCAATGCTTCAACAACGTCATTAAGAACCTTCAGTGACGCAGTCGTTGTGCTGTGTTGTTTCCTGAAACCAGATTGATGGAGAGGTAAGATGTTAAAGGAGTCCAGGTAATTTTTGATTTGAGAGTTTATCAGTTTTTCTAGAACCTTGGCTAAAATGCAGAGTTAAGAGATTGGCTGATAGTTGTTCAATGAGGTGGGGTCACCTCCCTTCAGCAAAGGAAGAACAAAGGCTGTTTTCCAAGCATCCGGAATGGAGTTTTGGCTTATGGACAGGTTAAAGATGTGGGTCACAGGGACTGTGATGATACGAGCAGCCAGCCTTAAGAAATAAGGTGGAAGTTCATCTGGACCTGCAGATTTTTTAGGATCAAGACCTTTTAACAGTTTACAGTATTTACCTCACTGACTGAGAACAAAGAAAAAGAGAAGGTGTGATTAACTGAGGATTGACTTGTAAGAGGGATTTGATTTGTAGAAGTTTGGTTATTAGGTGAAGTGGCTGATTTTCCATTAGTAACTGTGTCAAATAAAGAACTAGAGGCAACTAAATGTTTGTTGAAACAGTTCAGGATCTCGTGCTCATTTGACACAGGAAAAGAGTTAACGAGAAGTTGTGATGGGAGGTCAGATGATTGGGAGCTGCCTGACAGAGATTTGATGGTTTTCCAGAATATTTTAGGGTCATTTAGATTCTTGGAGGTCTGAGATTAAAAAAATAGTTACGATTTGCGATTTTGATGGAAGTTGTGCATTTATTCCTCAGTTGTCGAAAATTCAGCCAATCAGTGTCTGAGCCAGATTTTCTCGCTGCGGCCCAAAGACGGTCTCTTCTGTGCAGGAGGTTAGCTAGTTCAGGAGTTAACCAGGGACTACTGCATCCTTTTATTCTGAACTGATGAAAAGGAGCATGTTTTTTTACAAAATAAATGAAACTGTTGTGAAAATAGGTCCACGTCATCGGTTAGTAGAATATGTTGCCAGTCAAAGTGAGATGGATCCCAGAGGAATGACTGTTCACATAAATATTTCAAATCCCTTTTTACATTTATCTGGGCTTAGAAGTATGAAGTTTAATATCTCTGAGAGCCGCTATTACACAACGATCACTCAAAATGTCAGCGAATACACTTGTACCAGGGAATTTGTGAGGCTATTTGTTAGAAACATGTCTAAGATGCCCTGATGCATGCTCAATAATCCAGGTAGAAAAATCTAAAAAAGCTAAGTCTGGTCCTCTGGACATTCAAAAAACAAAAAAACAAAACAAAGCAAAAAATTGTAGAAACGTTTCGTCTTTCGTCCGAAAGACTTCCTCAGTCTGAGGTGCTGGGTTCAGCTCAGTCTTATAAATAGCACCCTCTCACAGTGTTACACAACCAGTTGGCTGATGACAGCCTGATCATGTGAGCAGCTGGTTTCAGGCTGTCATCAGCCAACTGGTTGTGTAACACTGTGAGAGGGTGCTATTTATAAGACTGAGCTGAACCCAGCACCTCAGACTGAGGAAGTCTTTCGGACGAAAGACGAAACGTTTCTACAATTTTTTGCTTTGTTTTGTTTTTTTTGTTTTTTGAATGTCCAGAGGACCAGACTTAGCTTTTTTAGATGTCTAAGATGGAAGATTTTTCGGGACAGTTTTTGTTTGGTCTAGTGGGAGAGTCAATGAGTTGGGTTAGATTGAGTGATAGGCAACATTCCTTGAATTTATCACAGAGAGGGGTCGGGTTTTGATTTGTGAATTCTTGAAACAACAAAAACTGAGGAACGAGTTGCGTGCTGAAAAACAAAGAAAAATTAATCTAAAATAAAGAGAAAGATTCAGAAAGATTCCGATAAATTAATATAAAATACCAAGTCAAGGCAAAACGGTTCACCCAATATGTGAACCATCTCATCAAGGAATTACATCAAACTTGATCAAAATAAACATTTTCAGATTTCTGTCTTTTAAACTAAATTTGGGTTCAAAGATCATCGTGAGTCATTCTAGGCTTAATTTGTGTTACTAATGTTGCTCTGCCACGGTCTCAACTCTCCTTGGCGCCGCACAACAGCACCGATTAAGGGTCTCCCCACTGCTAGTACCCACCCCCCACTCAGCCTGATTAATGGGACCACCTTGTTTGAGGTTCCAAGTGGGCTGCTGCGAGGGGTTGATTAACGTAAGCAGACAGCAGCTGTTAATTGGTCAGAGGAGCTACGTCACTGGATGACCCGACCAGCAAAACTGCAAACTACTGTTCTGCATCTGCACTCCACTTCCTCGTTGTGATGACGGACAACGCCATGAGAAATGAACACATTTACTGGGATATTAGAGATGATTGTTACATAAGCAGTGTCGAGATAAGCCAACAAAATTACTGTCCAATTACAGTATAAGGCAATTAAGGATCACAATGGGCGGAGTGACTCAAACACAAAAAGACCAGTTATGATCCCACCCACAGAGCAGGGAAACAGGTCAACCTCCACTGTAGTGACAAATCACCTCCACCTGAGAAGAACAGAAGAAAAGAGGAGAGTGGAGCCAGACTTAACAATGGCAAAGCAGCATAATTGAGAGAACCTCTAGAAAATGGGTCAGAATCCTGTTTTTAGCAGTGGCGGGCTGTGCATTTCACACCTAGGCCTTCAGTAGTGCTCTGTCTGAATCAATCCAAGCCTCAATACAGTAACTATTTTATGACTATAAACTTCTACTGCAGGTACAGTTGCGACACACATAAAAAAAGCATAAAAACAGCTGTGACACACATAAAAAAAAGCATAAAAAATAACCTGATAAAACTGCAATATTATTTAGGAATATAGCACATTTTACTCACCAAAAATCCTGATTATTTGTTATTACACTGTCTTTAATATGAAAGCCTCTGTCAGCGAACACAACTTCCCCGGGTAATAATTTGAGGTCACAGCTTCTGTTGTGAGCTTGTCAGATATTAGACAGTTTTGTGTGAGACAATAAAAAGATGGCAAAGATGCTGAACAGGACACATTATTGTATTATAAAATTGTAAAATTAATAAATAAAATAAAATTAAAATAAAAAATAAAAAAATGTTAGTTGAACGTTAGCCTGGTTAAAACCAGACCCTTGTCCTTCGCTTCGTACTAGGGTCTGGAGTTTCTCCATAGAGAAACGATTCTTGCTGGAGGCGTGGCCTCTGCCTGAGGAACAAAACCATTGGATCTTAGAAAAATTTTGAACAGGGAAAGCATTCTGCTCCCTCCCCCTCTGTGCTCTGCCGAACTTGACATCAGCTCCGCCTCCTGCTGCAGTCTCTCGCTGTCGCTGCATATTCTGTGTTTATATGTTAAAGCTGCACTATGTAACTTTGTAGTGCAATCTGTAACTTTTCTAACAATACATTTTTAACATATTTCTTCACTCTGTCACTATCTACTGTACTGACAGACTGATGTTAGACAAAGTAATCTCTGAAAAAAACTATAGTCCCCTTGCTTCTCTATCAGCATTTATAAAAACACTAAAAACACAGAGTGACCCGCCGTTAACCAGCCAATAAAAACAGAGTTTGTAACCAGCCAATAAAAACAGAGCTTGAATTTGAATTTCAGCAGGGCCAGGGGGAGCAGAGCCATATATGGCTCTGAGGGGGAGGGATCAGAATGCTTTGCCTGTTGAAAATATTTCTAAGTTCTGCGCTCTACAGAAAGCTACACATAGCACCTTTAATAAAACGTTCTAATAAAATAAAATAACACCATGTAGCGCTGGTCCAGCACACCAGAAGACCAGAAAATATGCAGGGACTCGGGCAGCAACGTAAAACCCTAGTTTAATTCTCTCGTGACAACCTCAGTCATTTCCTTATTCTTTGCACTCAGCGGAGAGAGAGGAGGAGGAGGAGGAGGAGGAGGAGGAGGAGGAGGGAGCGATCACTTGACTTTTGGCAAAAAAACAAAAGAAAACTCCAGATAAGGGATTAAGAAGGGGAATTTAATACATTTGTGTCACATATAAAACAGTCCTGCATCGCTTTGCATCGCTTTGAATGAGAACATGCGGCTGCTCGCTGGCTGCGCGCTGGGACAGGTGGGGGCGTGGGTTAGGGGCCAAAAACTCCACCCCTTCTGTTCTCTGATTGGTCCGGTCAAAAATCTACCGGAGAAATCGTTGTCTATGGGAGAAGTCCCAGACTGAGCAGTGAAGGGAAATGAGAATTGAGCGGAGCTGTGCAGGAAGGCGAGGGCCAGGCTAGTTGAACGTTTGAAATTGTGAGGATTTTTTTTTTAAACAAAGACAATTTACAGACATATGAAAGGGAAAAACAAGATATAAAATGAAAGTTAGCAGAAGAAAAAAATCTTATCATATCTGCTCCTTCTTAAAACAAAATCAATCAAACAATCAATTCAAACAATAATCATCTATAAATAATATAACAAAACTCATCAATTTGAATTTAGACACTCACCAGAATGTCTGGAACAAACTAGCAGGTGTCTTGGAACATGCAGAAAGTTGTATCAGGACGTGCCACCGCTGATATCCAGGCCATTCATCTACTTTTTGTTACGTCCAACACATGAGCTGCTTCGTGTTTCCAGCAAGAAACAGTAAACAGAAAGTCCGTTTTCTATCTTTTTACCTTTCCGGTCGTGTGACCGGACATTACATCCAATAACACAGTAAGTTTGGACCATTGCAAAACTGTTAAAACCTACTTCGATTCTAAAAATAAAATTAGCGAAAAAGCTTATTTTAGTGGACAGCCCGATTAGCCATTAGCTTCCGCTCCGCGGACGTGACGTCACACATCGACTATCCAATCAAAGCGTGTGAATATGCTGACGTTTCCGTACGTCGTACAGAAAACGTAAGTGTTGCAGAGAAGGCTTTTGGTGTCGGCCATAGACATTAACTCAAAATCTGATCGGTTGAAGAAACAGTTTGGTCGACAGTGCTGCAAGGCTTGCGGAACTGAATGTGAAGGCCTCCAGGCAGATTTATTTGACCCTGGCAACAAATAGTGGCTGAAATGTGATTGGTTAAATGCTTAAATATGAAAATACGTCTGGATGCAGCGCAACCAGGGGGGTAGCAATGAAAGGAAGCGGACAGACCATTTGGAATTATGTATTACGTATTCATGGACAAAAAAAAATACTGTAATAAGAAAAAAATATATATATTTTTTTTAAATAATTTTAAGGCCTTCTCTGCAGGCCTCGAGGGCACACCACTGGTTTTTAGGATATTCTAATGAGGATTTCTTAACATAATTTGAAAGAGAAAACCTCAGACTATACTTGGATATCAAGATTTTAAGCTGGTATTGAAAATAGATCAGTGAGTAGCAATATTTAAGGCTTTTCTGCTCAAGATCACGGTTTTTGTTGGTACTGCTCAGAAAAGTGCTTCAAAGCATTTCCTTCAAGGGACCTATAGATAATGTATTCATCATATTTTGACTACCGTATTTTCCGGTGTATAGGTCGCACCTTTTTATGGTTTTTTCAAGGCCTGCGACCTATACTCAGGTGTGACCTATATATGGCTTGTTATCACTTTCGGTGAAACAAATTTTTAAATCCAGCTCATTTCACAATTACGTTAATTTATTAAGGAAAAGTTCAGCTCAGACATATATTTTCTATAATTTTTATCAAACAAAGAATAGTTTTTAAGTGTTAATCTTCTTAAAAGCCTTGCTGTGCGCTCCTGTGGCAGACATTTGCAGCAGAGCTAAACGTAGGTGCGACCTATACACCAGTGCGACCTATACACCAGAAAATACTGTAAATCATTTTACTGCAATTTTTCCAACCCATGCACTGTAGCTCCTGTATCTCACCATACAACCTTGTGATGTACTCCCCGGTTCAACATGATGAATCACATAAACAAACAGCCTTTCAGGTGACTGCACATTTAGCTTGATCAGAGACTCTACTTCCTCAGACGGCTGAGGCGAGCTGGTCTGGGAAGCTCAGTCCTCACCCACTTTTACAGGTGTGCAATGGAGAGCAGCCTGTGCTCCAGCATCAACGTGTGGCATGGAGGCTGCACAGCTGCAGAAAAAAAAAGCTTTGTAGAGAGTGGTGAATGCTGCACAGAAGACCGTTGGAGTCAGCCTCCCCACCATCACATACCACATACATCTACACCCCCAGATGCAGGAAGAGGGCCACCTGCATCATGAAGGACCCCACTCACCCAGCACACACACACTTTTTGCCCCACTCCCCTCAGAAAGGAGGTTAAGGAGCATTAAGTGTAGAACCAATAGACTGAGGAACAGCTTCTACCCTGAGGCTGTTAAGACTCATGAATCTCTAACCAGAATAGTCACTGTGAAAAATCACATGTTGCTACTGATCTGTTTCATGTTGCTGTGTTCATTTGTACTCATCTGCTCACACAAGCCCTGTTTCCATCCATTTTCATTTCGAATTTTGAGCTACCTCGCAAATATGTAAATACAAATTAATGCAGAGCATAAGTGTTTCCATCTACTGGCTTGAAGCGCTTTTTCCAAGCCGCGCACAGCGTCATTACGTCAGACGTCAGCGTCATTACGTCAGACGTCAGCACTGCGCATGTCTACAGTAGACCAGAGAGTAAACAGGAAGTAGCGGTTGAAAACAGAACCCGGTCACACATCTCGTCAAAATGGGGAGAATATTTCAGGTACGTGCTGCTGTCGGGCGAGTTGTATTTATTCTGTCATGCCAACTAGTTTTAGCGAGTTACATGTTGTTCGGAGCGGAAACAGCTGATCAGTCACGTGACGTGAATGTGCGCTACGGCAGCACGAGTCGGCAAATGTGTTTCCATCTGTCGTTTTGCGCAGCTGCTCGGTTTCGCAGCTCCCAAAAACCACCTCAAGCGAGCGTATAAACTTTTTGGCGAATTTCAGAAAGTAACTTCGTATTTTGCCGTTTCCATTAAGCTTTTCTGCTGCGATACTTCAAAATGCGCAGCTAGAAACCTTGATGGAAACACGGCTATTGACTCATGTTCGTGATGCTGTTCGGCATATTGTTTTTATGCTACTAGTGCTTAGTGTATATTTAGTTGATGTTTTTCTTAGTTCATATCTTAGATCTTATTAGTTTTTCTTTTACATTTTAATACTTTTGTTAGATGTAACTGGGACCTTGTGTACACAATTTCTTTCCACCACATGTACAACATGTGGTGTGTATGACAAAGAACCTTGAATCCTTATACTGTTTTTCAGACAACTTTCTGTGCAGAAGAATCTAGAGAGAGACTGAACTGAACGTTTTAGTTTCCACAGCGTCTCATAAAGTAAACATGTGAGGGTTGGGATTTCAGGATTACAACCCAGAAAAGGAGCTTCAACACTCGCTCACCTTGGTGGTGTCATCATGTGAACGCTGGTAGCGTTTCCATCGGCAGCCGTAGGTCCCGGTGATACAAGACAAACACAGCTGGCGCTCATAGACCTGGAGGGGTTGGTGTTTCACCATGCTCCTGCAGTCAGTCCTGCTGTCAAAGCCACAGCTAACATCCCACATCCCACTGGTTTCAAATGATCCTGCAGGAAAACGGAAAAGAGAAGTATTTTTGGTTGACCAAACAAATCCACTAATAGCAGAAACCATGAAAAAGGCAAGCAGCTTAATGCGCCTGGAGGTCTAATTGAAAACAACACGTTGCGTTGATAAGCAGCATGCCAAGACTAGCACTATATGAAGACGTTGTTTCAGCAACCCTGTTTCCAACGACAACAGAGGAAGACGCTTTCATCCATGGGTTCAAGAAAAAAGGAAGAAACAAGACTGAAGAGGATGGAGAAGCAACATCTATTGAATACCACATTAAATCACAGAGAGCCTGAACGCCTCACAGCGATGGCACACTTAAATGTAACATTTTTATTTTCCTGTCGGGGTCACAGTAGTTCACAGAAGGCCCCTGAAGACGAGGAAAACAACAGTGAGGTTTCAAAAGACCTCAGATTAGAGTAAAAATCAAGGTTGCAGCTCTGCACAACACTTGAAACTACAAGCAGAATCCTGTTCAACACTTATTAAATCAAGGACATACTGTTCTCTGGGCCGCCTTTCCTGAAAGGGTGTGGCATCTTTGCATCAATAAACACTTTATCTGATCATTTTCAGACGGAACTGATCTTTACGAAGGAAACATTCAGCCATACAGAGAAGGTCTCAGCATGAAGCGAGGTGCCAGGCTGTGTGAATAATCAGTCATAACTCTGCTGATCCTCCTGCTCTGCAGCTGAGTCAGCGCACAGACTCCATAATAAGCCATCATAGTAATTACAGCAGTGCTGACTGTTATCACAACTTTACTTCACGTCCCATAAACATGGAGCACACTGGACTGCAGCTAACACACACACCAGCTGAATACAGGGTTCCTGCTTGGTTTTAAATAACAAGCACGCCAACAAACTTCTTTAAAATAAAAACCGGAGTCTAAAAAAGTTGGGACACTAAAATTGTGAATAAAAACTGAATGCAATGATGTGGAGGTGCCAACATCTAATATTTTATTCAGAATAGAACACAAATCACAGATCAAAAGTTTAAACTGAGAGAATGTATCATTTTAAGGGAAAAATATGTTGTTTCAAAATTTCATGGCGTCAACAAATCCCAAAAAAGTTGGGACAAGTCCATTTTTACCACTGTGTGGCATCCCCCCTTCTTCTTACAACACTCAACAGACGTCTGGGGACAGAGGAGACCAGTTTCTCAAGTTTAGAAATAGGAATGCTCTCCCATTCATGTCTAATACAGGCCTCTAACTGTTCAATCGTCTTGGGCCTTCTTTGTCGCACCTTCCTCTTTATGATGCACCAAATGTTCTCTATAGGTGAAAGATCTGGACTGCAGGCTGGACATTTCTACGTAGCCATGATGTTGTGATTGCTGCAGAATGTGGTCTGGCATTATCTTGTTGAAAAATGCAGGGTCTTCCCTGAAAGAGATGACGTCTAGATGGAGCATATGTTGTTCTAGAACCTGAACATAGTTCTCTGCATTAATGGTGCCTTTCCAGACATGCAAGCTGCCCATGCCACAAGCGCTCATGCAACCCCATACCATCAGTGATGCAGGCTTCTGAACGGAGCGTTGATAACAACTTGGGCTATCCTTGTCCTCTCTGGTCCGGATGACATGGCGTCCCAGTGTTCCATAAAAGAACAGAAGGTGTGGTTAACTGAGGATTGACTTGTAGGAGGGATTTGATTTGTAGAAGTTTGTCATTAAATGAAGTGGCTGATTTTCCATTAGTAACTGTCAAATAATGAACTAGAAGCAACAAAATGTTTGTTGAAACAGTTCAGGATCTCGTGCTTAAGCTCGACTTAACCTTGTTAGATTCATCTACCTGGATTATTGAGCATAAGGATATTTTAACTTGTGTTTTAGTCTGCAGTGGGAAATCTACACGCAACCTGAACACAAGTGAATTTTTAGAGCATGTGTGTGCACTTCCTCTGCTGTAATCAGGCTGTCTGGGGTTCTGAAGTGTTAATTAGCATCTGCCACAGTGGCCATGCTTCCTGTTATTAGCAGAACTGCTTTGAGGAGGGTGGGCCTGAGCTGGGTGTAAAAGGCACCCGCCCAAGCCCAGCAGGACCACAAAGATTTCGACGTCCAACAACACAGCTCCAGAGGTTAGAGCAAGGAGTGAATTCATATTTGTCAAGTACAGGATTTTGCACAACAGGACGTTGTAGTTACAAGCGGTACGCTGACGTCCCCGTCTCTGAGGGATTTGAACAGTGAGTGTTTGTAGTATGAAAGATGGGTTTTTTTGTTGTTTTTTTGGTCTGGAATTGAACAGAGAATGAAAGTAAACCTTGATGTTTTTGGGGCAACCCATTCAAACTGGCAGGAGTTCCTGTGGAGAAGAACAGAGAGGTATTGTTTGTCCTCTTGTCTGAGGCGGTGCAGAGTGACGGATCCTGGAGAGAGGAGACATTTTATCCACCAGCAGGTGCAAAGGTGGAGCCAGGGGGAGGGCAATGGTGGTCTTGGACCACATAGATTATTATTCAGTCGCCCCAATCATTTGGAGAAACTACATTTTAAGCAATTCAAAACTAGAAAATAGTTCCCTCAAATGATCGTGGTTGGTTCACATTTATATGGCGGTTCTGTCCTTCTTGGATTTTTACATGGCAACCCAGTTTTCAAAATGAACATTTCTTTCACCTAAATGTAGCCACACACCAAAATGGGAGTTTGTATGTCACTTTTTTTTTTTTAAGTTATCATGCTCACAACATGAACGGATGTAAGAATGGAGGGCATTTCCCATTTCCCCCTTTTTCCACCACGACGGGAGACAAAAATGACACCTGGAGGTGAGAACATTTGTTTCTGTCACAAACGGGGGACCTGATCCTGAGCGGGGATGAGTAGGAAAAGGTTCTCTCCATGGACACAAAGCCAGGGATGCAGCCTCCTGGTTCCACCAGTTTTCACCGAAAACAGGCAGAAACTCCATGATGGGGGGATGTTGTCCCATCAAAGTAGACTTTATGATGAAACTTGTTTAAAAGTTTCCATGTGGCTCAGTCTTACAAGTTATTTAATCTCATCACCTTCACTTCAGCAGTGCAGGTCCTTAATCACACCTATTTAATATGAAACAGTTTTATAATTAGGCAGAAAACTCTAAGGCCAAAAGATTTATCCTCTTGAAAATGGAGGGTCATACATTTTTTAGTTCTTAATTATTTTGCTCCGGTCCTCCTCCAAACTGAATGAAGGGATTAATCACTGCAAATTAATCAGCACCATGTCTGACCAGAAACTCATCAGCTGAATAAACCCAGTGGGCTCAGTTCTGTACAAACTTCACTGACTTAAGTTAAAACCAAGATGAAGTCCAATGTTCTGAGCAGAAAGATCTTCTATCCCTTCACTTTCACACACTGCCAGATTTTGCCAATAAATTTGACTCGAGCTCGAAAATGCAAAGATCAGCTGTGTGGGTCATGACTGACTCACTTTTAAGAAAAAGGTCAAATTTGGAGTAAAATAACTACTCACAGATAGTAGGGAGTGGTAACCTGCATGTGCAGATCCTGTCCTGTCATGCTGATCTACCACACAGTGTCACTTCGTTTATCCATAAGATTAATGCAGCAGAAGACAACATACAGTATACCACTTCTAAAGAGGCAGAGCTCCTCTCAAACATCTCTGTCTGAAGTGAAAACAGCAGATAACAGATGCATAAACTCCCTTCAAACAGCTTTTGTCATCTTTTTTTTTTTTGCTGCCTCATTTCCTTGAAATCAAAAGAAGAGTGAGAGAAAACCATTGATAAGAGGAGGAAATGCTTCAGCAGTTTCCAAACGTCAAACCGGTTCTGACCAGAGGACTGAAGAAGAGCTGAACGGCAAGAACTTCCACACCAAAGGCCAAATGACTGATGAAAAATATTTTAGAGACGGTTTAAAAATGCCACCATTATGACCCCAAGGAGATGACTGCAGAGTACAGAGTGTGCTGCAGAGTCGGACTCTTTGAAACAGGATCACATGCATGTCCACCTTCTGCTGGGTTGGATGTAAACAAATCGGTGTAAAGTTAAACTCACCGCATCCTGCGTGACCAACCAGCAGCACAAGACTTGTGTTTTTAAAACGGTACATACCGGGTCTTTCAAAACAGACTATTCATCACGTGTAACCTGCAGCTGACAGTGCAGCACACTCTTCAGGCTAAAGCATTTAAACAAACTAATAAAGACTGGGGAGAGGCTGATAAATTTAAAGTTGAGAAACCCTCGTCCTCTTAAAAAAAGAAGAGCACTCTCTGTTCCAGCTAAGGAGCAAAACAAGAAATTTACAACTGATGTGTGGTAAAGTTAACTGAACATCCTGTGTTTATTAGATATGTAAATAAAAATCCTGTTTATCAAGAATTCAGACAAATATGCAAATTCAGGCCTTGTCCTACTTATTTTTGCTAATTTTGCTGTAGGAGAAACAGGTGTTTGCTGGCAAACCAAATATTCTGAAACGTGTTATGACCGGGTTTAAACAACAGGTCACTAACGATGAAAACTGGTGTCACTAATAGATCATTCAGTGTAGTTTTTAAGGGCCACAGCTAGGCCTGTTACTATAACAAATTTTGCTGAGCAATTAATTGTTTTAGAAATTTTAGCAATCATATTATATCATATTGTTTGAAATTTGATAATTAGTAATTATTGTCAAATTTAAGAAGAAATGTTGGTTAATTTGTTTTCAGTGTAGTACCTTTTTTTGAGAATTGGATGGCAGCAGAAGACTGAACCGTAGGATGGATAGTGAGGGAGTGAGCAGTGTGTCTCT
>JBBPBX010023866.1:27908-40171 GCA_038048925.1 Garcialebias charrua
GCAGTGTTTTTCAACCTTTTTTGAGCCAAGGCACAGTGTTTTCATTGAAAAAAATCCCGAGGCACACCACCAACCAAAATTGTAAACATAGATACACTGTATCCGCCTATATTAAATATATAGTCATTCTTATCAAAGTGTCTTGAATAGGAATGAAATAAACACAAAAATGTATTTTTATCATATTTTATATTTCTTATTTCAAATTGCACTTAACATGTCTTCAAAAATACACCCGAACAGTACCACAACAATGTGGTCTTAAATTTAAAGAGGTTGTAGAAGGGGTGGGGGGTTTTTTTGGATAATTTCCAAGGCACACCTGACGATCACTCGCGGCACACTAGTGTGCCTAGGCACAGTGGTTGAAAAACACATAGAGACAAACAACCATTCATTCTCTCACTCACACCTAGGGACAATTTAGAGTTACCTGTTGGACTAACATGCATGTTTTTGGTCTGTGGGAGGAAACCGGATTACCTGGAGAAAACTCACACATGCACGGAGAGAACATGCAAACTGCACCCAGAAAGGCCCCCGGTCGGGATTTGATTTGGCGATCTTGTTGCCGAGACCAACATCCCTACCAACCGAGCCATCGTGCCATCCTGAGAGGAAATATTGCTCTCATTTTTATTTAGTGGTTAAAAAATTAAATAAAAAAACAGATTGTTTCAGTTTATTGGCTGAAATATTTTTTTTATGATGAAACAATGGGAGCAAAGGTACCGGTAATTTCAGAGTAAAATGTATTTGATTTGATGCATTGATTCTGTAAAGACAGAGGGCCAGTTTACACGGCGCGTATTTTGAGTGTAACCGCTACTTTCTCTTTGCGACTTTGCTTATCGCCTACACGACGCTGCTGGCCCCCCTCTTTGACACCGATACTTTTCTGATCCTGCTCTCAAAGTGGAACTTTTTCGCTGACCCCCCGCTGATAATGTAAACATCTCCCGTGGAGCTTTTGTTTGAACACATGCACGCAGCCCGCACGCGCGGACAGTCTGACATTTCACGTGTCACGCTGCAAAATATAACAGTTTAACAATAATAAACAGTATTTATGTTGGCGTGGGAGATGTTTAAATTTATCTGAACTACAGTATCTATCTGGACTCGTTACATTTTTTAAACAGTGCGTAACGTGCTGTGAAAATGAAGACACCAGGTTTATTTTTTATTTATTTATTTATTCAGCACCACAAAGTTTAAACACAAACACTGAGAATTAAACTGAACACACTATTAAAACACGTGAACCGAACTGTAACTACGTTAATGAACTGGACTCTTGCTGTGTGTTCATCTGGACCCATCAGAACCGCCGAACCATCAGCCTGTCAACGACAGCTTCTCCACCTGGCAGAAATAAATAAAATAAATAAAAACTCAGTTGTTGTGTGATCAAAGTAAACACAAGCAAACATTATATTAAAGCTGGGGTCTGCGATATTTGAACACTCTTGAACACTGGGACTTAGAAATATTTTCAGCGCAGAAAAGCATTCTGCTCCCTCCCCTCAGAGCCATATATGGCACAGTCTGTGCTCTGCAGCTGAACTTGGGATCTGCTCCGCCCCCTGCTGCTCTCTGCTCAGAGCCGCTGCGATATTCTGTGTTTATGGTAATAAAACCTTCTAATAAAATAAAATAAAACCATGGAGCGCTAGTCCTACAACACAAAATCCAGCAGAAATCATCAGAGGTTCACGAAGCAACGTTTGGACATGATTTAATTCGCTCGTGATTTCCTCATGTCTGTCAGCGCTGGTCTGGAATGTCTGGAATGCTCCACCTCCTCCGGTCTCTGCGCTCCGAAGTTCTGTGTTTATATGATAATATAACTGTTTAAAAAATTTAATAAAACCATGAATCACTCATCCAACAACACAAAATCCAGCAGAAATCATCAGAGGTTCACGAAGCAACGTTGGACATGTTTTAATTCGCTCGTGAGTCGTGACAAATCCATTTCCTCATTCCTGTCAGTGAAGGATGAAGCGATCACTTGACTTTTGGCAAAAAAACTAAATAAAAGTCCAGCTCTGGGATAAAGAAGGGATATTTAATACATTTTGTGTCACATAAAAAACAGTCCTGCATCGCTTTGCAATCCTTTGAATGAGAACGAGCTGCGGCTGGGACAGGTGGGGGCGTGGGTTGGGGCGTGACAAACAACTCTGTTTTTATTGGCTGTCAGTGTCCTGGTCACTCTTGTGTTTTCAGTGTTTTTATAAATGCTGATAGAGAAGCAAGGGGACTATAGTTTTTTTCAGAGATTACTTTGTCTAACATCAGTTTGTCAGTAGATAGTGACTGAGTGAAGAAATATGTTAAAAATATATTGTTTGAAAAGTTACAGACTACATTACAATCTTACATACCCCAGCTTTAAGAACGTTGATTTACCTGCTGTAATGCCCCTTTTCCACCGGTCGGCTCGGGTCGGATGTTACGTCATATGTGCGTCGCAGAGACCCCCTTTCATCCTTTTCCACCGGATATTCCGTGCTAAGCCGCGCGAGATTTCTTGAGATTTTCGGGCTGGTTTCAGAGGGGTACTGAGGCGAGCTCACCCGCACCGGAAGTAGGAAGGAGGAGACTCGAGCAGTTTTCACGGAAGCGAGGGACGCGATCACTGCAGGACTTTACATGATAAACACGGTAAAAACAATTATTATTTTTTAAATTTATAGCAAAGATGGGTCTTCAGCTGAACGTGTCCTTAATAAAATCACGTACTGCTCAAAACTGCAGGATTTTAAAAAGCAGGTTCGCCACGAGCAACACGCGGCGCGCGGGCGGCTTTATGTCTTTAAATGTAGCTCAATGAACAGATATAAAATATATTTCATAGCTGACTTTATAGTACGAGGGCTCCTGAGCTTAACCACGCTTTAATATTGTCACGTAGTGGTCAAATATGCTGCATTTAAAGTAGTTTCGCTTTGACTTCTTCCAAAACTGTGCTTGCACAACGAAAATAAATTATAAAAATTCGAATTTTATTTCAAATAACTCCAACAGGATACATTTAGTATATGAACATGTTGTGATCACACTAGATTTTTTTGAAAAATATCAGCTATGTGGTTTTTGATAGAATTGATAATATGTGATACAAAGTACAAGGGAGAAAATTAATGGAGGTAGCTTGACACATTTATGTCTATAAAACATTGAATTTTATTTCAAATAACTCCAACAGGATACATTTAGTATATGAACATGTTGTGATCACACTAGATTTTTTTGAAAAATATCAGCTATGTGGTTTTTGATAGAATTGATAATATGTGATACAAAGTACAAGGGAGAAAATTAATGGAGGTAGCTTGACACATTTATGTCTATAAAACATTGAATTTTATTTCAAATAACTCCAACAGGATACATTTAGTATATGAACATGTTGTGATCACACTAGATTTTTTTGAAAAATATCAGCTATGTGGTTTTTGATAGAATTGATAATATGTGATACAAAGTACAAGGGAGAAAATTAATGGAGGTAGCTTGACACATTTATGTCTATAAAACATTGAATTTTATTTCAAATAACTCCAACAGGATACATTTAGTATATGAACATGTTGTGATCACACTAGATTTTTTTGAAAAATATCAGCTATGTGGTTTTTGATAGAATTGATAATATGTGATACAAAGTACAAGGGAGAAAATTAATGGAGGTAGCTTGACACATTTATGTCTATAAAACATTGAATTTTATTTCAAATAACTCCAACAGGATACATTTAGTATATGAACATGTTGTGATCACACTGTGTTGTTTAAAAAAAAAAAACAGTTTCTGGACTAAATTAATCACATTTTTCTTTTACAGTCAACAGAAGAAAATCACCAGAATTCAACAACCTGTGTCATCTTCTGGAGGAAGACGTGAGACACCAGATGGAAATTTGTTACTTCTGTTTGTCACTTCAAACTTTTCCTATTAAACGTTATATTTTCTTAAGTGGTGTCCTCGAACATTCAATTTCCTAAACTTATTTTATAATGTGAAGTGTGTATTGTGTTTAAATCCATACTGGAAGTTAAGAGAACTTTCCATTTGCATTTGACCTTTAAAGAATCATAAGATAAAGATTATTAGAATCTGCTCAACTGTTATTACGTTATAAATTATTTGGTTCTAGGATGAAGTCATACAAAAAAAGTCAAAAATTAAAAGTGGCCAAAGTCCTTTGGACAGTTTAAAGTTAAAGAATTCACAGACCATCCATCTACCATCCAGCAGCAACTTTACCAGGGAAACTCTGGCAGTTTCAAAGATCACAGTGTGATGTTTTAAATCAACTTTATTTATAAAGCACATTTTAAAAACCACAGGGTCAACCAAAGTGCTGTACAATAACATAAAAGACAAGTTAATTAAAAACTATAAAAAGCATACAAAAATAAATACATATACCAGTCTTACTGCAGGTGTGTTAACATGCCATAAAAGATAAGATCACGTGTTAAAAGCCAAGGAATAAATGTGTGTTTTTAAATAAGATTTAAAAAGTTTTGAGGACTGTCAGCAGCAACTGCTCAGCTGATCTGAGATCGGGGAGGGCAGGAAGGTTGAAGCAGCTCAGATAAATATGGTTTTGCAACTTTATCAAGCACCTTGTGCATAACTAAATAATAAAATATGCTTTAATACATCTTTATTGTAAAAATACTAAATTGGAAAATACATGGGTTTAAAGAAGGCAACAAGGTAGGATTATGAATTGGGTTTAAAGATTACAGCTCATGAGGTACTCATTATAGCATGACATCTCTTTCACAACATTCTGTCAAAGCCTTTATTGTGTTCTTCTTCTAGTGGTGGCTAGTACTGTAGTAAATAGCTTGAGGGAACACTACTGCCACCATGTGGTAAGACGAGTAGGATTCTGGACCCCGCCCACAGAAGGGGTACAAAAAAGCTGTGGAAACAGAACATAGATGTGACCCGACCCGAACTGAGCCGACCTGAGCCGATCCAACCCGAGCCGAGCCGAGCGGTGGAAAAGAGGCATAAGTCAGCTCTTTATCACGGAGGAAAGTCCGGTTCTGGTCCACAGTCCACTCAGCGGTTCTGGTCCACAGTCTCAACGTCTGGTGTGCAACTTGTTAGATGAAGCGGGTCCCACTGACTCAAATCTGTTGACTCTTATCCAAATTCCAGCTTTAACTTGTTGTTAACTTGTTGACAACAACTTGTAGTTAGCTGATTTTAGCCAGAGAGGAAAACAGACGAGGCAGGCTCTCGGCTGCTGTTTACCTCAGGCTGCACGCATGCGCAGTAGTGAAGGTTCCAAAAATCACAGCGCCATCTAATGGCCCAGCATGGTAACTACAGTGAAATCATGAGGACGGGGGGTGGAGGGGGAGAGAGTCGTATCCACAGAATTCGACAGTGTCAACGCAAAACTTTTCACCTAATTAACATACCCAAAACATCCGTTTCCCCCACACAGTGTCCGTGTAAACAGGGCCAGAACCTAATGCCAACAATAAAAGATTAATCATTACTGACCTTTAGGCACCCTTCACCCTGGATGATGAACACCCCCCCCACACACACACACACACACACAAACACTCTCTCGCTCTCCACAGCCTATTAGAATGTGAATGGATTGCAGCACGTTTGAAAATCCTCCTTCAGTATGAAGGCTATCCACAGTATTCCTGAGGGTGTCACTGTAGAAGCGAATGTGCATTGTACTTCCTGTCCGACACCGGAAGTGCCTGTATTCCATAGGCGGAGTATGGATCGCGGGTGTTTTTGAAAGTTATTTTCATTCATTTTATCGGAGCAAACACAGCTTTTGTTTAAACGGAACGTTTACTGAAATGTCCTACCGGGGTTCAGGTACCTGCTGTGCTGTTCGCGGCTGCACCAACAACCGGACCAAGCTAAATCTTTGGCTAAAACAACAGTGTTTTCAACACGGACCCAAAACAAAGAAAGAGTGTTCCTGCATCCTTCTCTATGGCTGTGTCTGCGCGATCAGGTAACATCTGTAATTTCTTTTTATTCAGGGAGGGTTTATTAATGAGAGTTTTGGATGATTTACTGTCTTAAAATGATATATGTCAGGCGCGACCGGTATTTTTAGCCGAGATAGCTGCTAATAAACCTTAGCCGAGAGGCCGGAGCAAACGCGTTCGCTATTTATGTATTTTTAAATTATGTCTGCGCGATCAGGTAACATCTTTTTATTCGGGGAGGGTTTATTAATGAGAGTTTTGGAAGATTTACTGTCTTATAATAATAATAATAATAATGTCTATTCCTGTCATCTGCGTATGTTCCCATACACAGACGAAATTCGTCTCTGCATTTAACCCAACCACCTACCAGGTGGTGCAGTGAGCAGCCCGAAAGCGCCCGGGGAGCTGGAGAAATAGGTGTGCACTCATAGACACCCCAAGCTGGGTAGTGGCCGGGGCGCGAACCCGCGACCTTCGGATCCGTAGTCAAAAGCCCTGCCACTAGACCATCTTGGCTCCTATAGATCTCAGACGCAACAGGTACTTTTAGCCGAGATAGCTGCTAATAAACCTTAGCCGAGAGGCCGGAGCAAACGCGTTCGCTATTTATGTATTTTTAAATTATGTCAGCGCGATCAGGTCACATCTGTTATTTCTTTTTATTCGGGGAGGGATATTAATGAGAGTTTTGGAAGATTTACTGTCTTAAAACGATAGATCTCAGATGCGACCGGTATTTTTAGCCGAGATAGCAGCTAACAAACCTTAGCCGAGAGGCCGGAGCAAACGCGTTCGCTATTTATGTATTTTTAAATTATGTCAGCGCGATCAGGTCACATCTGTTATTTCTTTTTATTTGTCCCTCCTCTTTTAACAAAACGAGTGGTGTTCCCACATTTTTAATGAACTAAAACAACAAAGTTTGGACTGTCTTCAACTGTATTACTCGCATGTAAACAAACGGTGTTTCCGGTCAACCGGAAGTCGTGTGCACATTTCGCGCAAAGCGTCATGGGGCGTAGGAATACTGTGGATACTGTTGCTGCTATGTTCTTAGTACTCAAACGGATTGTTCTGGCTATGTTATGAATCTCTAAGAGAACCTCCCACACCCTCACCATGATCCATGTGCCCCTCCTGCAGAATGTATCTAGATGGTACCCTTGACTAGATCAGTCCAGTGCTTCCACAACACGAGGTTTGGTCCATGACCATGTCACCATCACTGTAGAAAAGACATCACCAACATGGCCAGTCCTGTCTCAGTCAGGATGCTTGTGCATGATGAACACACTAGGATCACAACTCTAACCAGAACCCTAACAGCTGCCACCATGATGAGAAACCACCACAACCTTGCAGCAAGAGTTGTGCATGTTCAGAACCATTGTGGACCCATCAAGCTTTGTCATACATACTGTGGAAAACACTCAACACATCCCTGAATACCATGCCAATACCCTGCAAGAACCATTGAAGCCATAAGTCATCCAGTTTAAAGGAGGCCTATGGGATTATTTTAGCTCTTGTAAAGTTTTCCTTCAGCTATCATCTGCACACCAAACATCATGCCAAACTTTCATAGCAACAGCTAATTGCAGCCCACCGGTAATGTTTTCAGTTGTACGTTCATCTACAACTGATTAACATTTTGAATCAACACCACAGCTAATCAAACTGGCTAAAATTCAATTAGTTTTACAAATATAAAGAAAACAAGTGTTGTGGTAGCCGAGTGTCAGTTCTCACAATGCTGCATGAAATTGTGTGTATTATTTTGAAGCATCGACCAAACTTGCGATAACTCTGTAATTTAATAATTCTGTTGCACCAGTTACAATGAAAGTGATTCCCCAGAGTCTGACTAACAAAAAATGATGTTGCTTTAAAACTCTGATATTGAAGATGGGAGGTGATACTGTTTTTATTACTTCCAAGGAATACAGTACTTGGCAGTAACAGAAGAAGGTAGACGAGTTTCTGTAGTCTACAATAATGCATTCTGAGATACATAGAAAAAAAAAAGTTCACTCAGACATTGTTGACACAATGTTGATAGAAAACTTTGCAAACATCAGATTGTAAAAATAGAACATTGAAGGTTCCTGCTGAGTTCTGGCAGAACTAACCTCTCATCTGCCTGGTGTGTGGGGTGACTACCAGTAATCATCACCTCCTCCTGACTGAAAAAAAAAAAAACACTGACGGTTGTCTGTTTAATGTATATTTGTTGGACCTCTTTTATCAAGCACACTACAGGGGTAAAAAGACTAGATTAACTTTATTGTCTTCCACAATCGTGGCAGAAATTCTTTGACACACTCAACATTTATCATTCACACACACAAAAGAGCACAGAAAACAAATTGAACATAACAAAAACCACATTACCACCACATTATAATTAAGGATATTTATATCTGGTGGTGAAATAAAGGACAACTCCCATTACTTGGTGTTTGCGGAAAGTAAGAAAAGGCGGGCTGTGCAGACTTAAAAATTCAAGGCACACAAACTTCCAGAGTGTCTAGGACCTATAAATTAATGCTTGATTTTCTGGTTAGAGAAAATATTTTAGTCCCCCGTCGCAGAGTGAAGAGGGGGAACTTGGTAGACAAACGATCGGACAAAAGAAAGAAAGACCACAGTCATTCCTTCCGTGCATGCATGTTGTGAGCACAATAACTTGAAAAGTAAGTGAGGTACCTACTCCTATTTTGGTGTGAGGCTGCATCTGAATGTAAGAAATGTTCCTATCAAAAATTTGTTTGCCAAGTCAAAATCCTAGATGGCTGCCGCCATTAGGGTCTGTCTGCATTGTAAACATGAGAACTTGAAAAAAATAGGCAAAATGTCAATTTTCATTTTGGTGTGATCCCATCTAGCTGTAAAACTATGGAAGCGGATATGAGACGAAATGAAAACTAAAATGGTTTAGCAGGAATGCTTTTTCATTTCAAAGCCAAGCTGCCTTTTTTGAGTCATAAATAAAATTAAAAATGAATAAACCAAACTGCATTTTCATTTTCTTCTTCGAGACTGCTCAATTTGTAACTTAATTAAAATGATAAGTAAAATAACATTTAACATTTAATTTTCAATATATGTCTTTGTAAAAAGTGGCCAAAATTCATTTTGAAATGTCAATTTTGAAAATTAAAATGAAATAGCAGAAATGCTTTTTAATTTCAAAGTCAAGCTGCCTTTTTTGAGTCAGAAATAAAATTAAGATTAAATCATTTTCATTTTCTTAGTCAACACTGTCAATTGTCATTGAACTACAGAGCAAACTGCCTTTTCATTTTCAGCCTGCCCCCCTGCGCTTTTAGTGTGACAATATTCAATCTCAAATGGCAAATCCAAGTCCCGCCCACTGAATCACTGATTGGCTGTTTTAGGAGCAGGCGGAGATTTAGCCAGGAGGACAGTGTCACCCAATTTGAAAGACAATACCCCTCAAAAAGAAGGTGCCAAGATTTTATCTAAGGGCCAGTTTACACGGCGCGTATTTTGAGTGTAACCGCTACTTTCTCTTTGCGACTTTGCTTATCGCCTACACGACGCTGCTGGCCCCCCTCGATGACACCGATACTTTTCTGACCCTGCTCTCAAGGTGGAACTTTTTCGCTGACCCCCCGCTGATAATGTAAACATCTCCCGTGGAGCTTTTGTGTCAACCACATGCGCGCAGCCCGCATGCGCGTGGACAGTCTGACATTTCACGTGTCACGTTGCAAAATATAACAGTTTAACAATAATAAACAGTATTTATGTTGGCGTGGGAGATGTAAATTTATCTGAACTACAGTATCTATCTGGACTCGTTACATTTTTTAAACAGTGCGTAACGTGCTGTGAAAATGAAGACAGCAGGTTTATTTTTTATTTATTTATTTATTCAGCACCAAAGTTTAAACACAAACACTGAGAATTAAACTGAACACACTATTAAAACACGTGAACCGAACTGTAACTATGTTAATGAACTGGACTCGTGCTGTGTGTTCATCTGGACCCATCAGAACCGCCGAACCGTCTGCCTGCTGGAGCGACAGCTTCTCCACCTGACAGAAATAAATAAATAAATAAATAAAAACTCAGTTGTTGTGTGATCAAAGTAAACACAAGCAAACATTATATTAAGAACGTTGATTTACCTGCTGTAAGTCAGCTGTTTATCACGCTGGAAAGTCCGGTTCTGGTCCACAGTCCACTCAGCGGTTCTGGTTCTGGTCCACAGGCTCAGCGTGTGTGGTGTGCAGCTTGTTAGATGAAGAGAGTCCCACTGACTCAAATCTGTTGACTCTTATCCAAATTCCAGCTTTAACTTGTTGTTAACTTGTTGACAACAACTTGTAGTTAGCTGATTTTAGCCAGAGAGGAAAACAGACAAGGCAGCTGGTCTGTTTACCTCAGGCAGCGCATGCGCAGTAGTGAAGGTTCCAAAAATCACAGCGCCATCTAATGGCCCAGCATGGTAACTACAATGAAATCATGAGGACGGGGGGTGGAGGGGGAGAGAGTCGTATCCACAGAATTCGACCGTGTCAATGCAAAACTTTTCACCTAATTAACATACCCAAAACATCCGTTTCCCCCACACAGTGTCCGTGTAAACAGGGCCTAAGTCACAGCCTGAGTGATCCCATCAGAGAACCTTTATTGTCATTCGCACCACATGTGGTACATGTGAATGTGATAAACAAGATTATTTACACAGGCTCCCAGTTCCATCCAACAAAGAACAGTAATACATCTAAGATGTTAACTAAGAAAAATATCAACTAAAAATACACTAAGCACTAATATCATAGAAAAACATTACTCCACACAGCAGCACAAACATGTAATAAAAATAAAATAATAAAAGTTTGTTTTGAAAATAACTGTTCACGAGAGAAAAATTAGTTATTTTATTAAAAATAAAGTTTTTAAACAAACGTTTTTGTTTAAAAAAAAATCATTACAATTCCAAAAGTTTTGATTACTATTTTAATTTTACTTAACTGTTAGTTTTTTTCATTGAATATTTGTGAAAACAATTTTCATTCAACCTTTATTTAGCTGCTGCTGTTTGTTTTCAAAGCTCTGAATGGACTTGCACCTCTCTACTGTACATCTCAGAACTTCTGAAAGTCCACCAGCCCGGCAGAGCTTTACGATCTGCCAGTCAACACCTGCTGGAGGTGCCTCGCTCAAGGTACAAACAATGGAGAGACCGGTCCTTTTCTGTTGCCGGCCCAAAAGCCTGGAACAGCCTCCCCCTTGAGCTGCGTGCCACCTCTGATCTGACTCTGTTCAAAACCAGACTGAAGACCCACTTGTTCAAAAAAGCTTTCAGTGTGTAACTTTTATTACTTTTGGTATTTTAGTATGTAGCATTTTTATTTCCATTGCCTTCTTTTATTGCTGTTGTTTCTTATTCTATTTTCATTGATTTATTGTTCCAGTTTATTCATCTTTTTATCCTGTTAAGCACCTTGGTCAATGCAAGGCATTATAGGAAGGTGCTATACAAATAAAGTTTATTATTATATTATTATTATTTATTTAGTCAGGTAAATCTACAAATCAGGAACATATCTGCATTGGTTTCTGCCAGGATTCCAACAGACTCTTAAAACCATTTAGAGAGGTCAGGGCCGAGAGCTTCAGATCTTTTTGTAAGATATTCCATGAAGCAGGAGCAGAGTAGGAGAAAGCCCTTTTTCCAAGTTCAGTCCTCACTGACGGAACACTGCAGGTGATGATGTCCTGAGAGCGCACGCTGTAGCTGCACTCACGCAAAGACATGTAGGAGGAGATGTATGAATGCAGCAGACCAAGAAGTAATTAAAAGATGAAAATGTACCAGTGGAAGAGTCTGTGTGAGGTTAATGGTGACCAGTTAACCAGTGAATACTGGGTGCAGTGGTGGGTACGATAATCACAGCCAGTTATGAATCTTAGTGCACCATGATAGACAGCATCCAACATCTGCAGGGTGCTTGTAGGAGCATTCATGTAGATAATGTCACCGTAATCAATGGAGGGAAGGAAAGTCACAGATACAAGGCGTTTCCTAACATTCAGTGTTAGACATAATCTATTTCTGAAAAAGAAACCCAGTTTAACTTTCAGTTTCTTCACTAGGTTTTCCACGTGTAGTTTAAAAGAGAGATGCGAATCGACCAGGATACCCAAATATTTATAGGAATCAAAAAACTCAATAGGGACATCATTTGAAGATAAAATCAGAGGAAGAACTGCTGGGACCGACTTCC
>JBBPBX010023867.1:0-14728 GCA_038048925.1 Garcialebias charrua
CTCTAAAACTAAACCTAATGCGCAGCACCACAGGCGGTGGTGCTGGGTGGTCAACCGCCCCACTGTTTTTAGTTTGTTTACGACGTGCCGCACATTTTTTTCACTTTTGATGCTTAATAATAATAACTAACAATTTTGGGTTTCCTGTGACTTATTTGCTGTAAGATAAATGATAGGAGCCTAATATATGCTCCCAATGTTTTGTTGGTCTTTTTTTGTAAATAATAAATTACCTTTTTTGGACTACGCCAAGGTTGCCCTTTGTCACCGATTCTGTTCATAACTTTTATGGACAGAATTTCTAGGCACAGGCAAGGTGTTGAGAGGATCCGTTTTGGTGGCCTTAGAATCTCTTCTCTGTTTTTTGCAGATGATGTGGTCCTATTGGCTTCATCAGTTCGTGATCTACAGCTTTCGCTGGAGCGGTTTGCAGCTGAATGTGATGCGGCCGGGATGAGGATCAGTTCCTCCAAATCCGAGGCCATGGTCTTGAGCCGGAAAAGGGTAGCATGCCTTCTCCAGGTCGGGGAGGAGGTCCTGCCCCAAGTGGAGGAGTTTAAGTATCTCGGGATCTTGTTCACGAATGAGGGAAAACTGGAGCGTGAGATCGATAGGCGGATAGGTGCAGCGTCCGCAGTGAAGCGGGCGCTGTACCGGTCTGTCGTGGTGAAGAGAGAGCTGAGTCAAAAGGCAAAGCTCTCAATTTACCGATCGATCTACGTTCCCACCCTCATCTATGGTCATGAGCTTTGGGTTATGACCGAAAGAACAAGATCTCGGATACAAGCGGCTGAAATGAGTTTTCTCCGCAGGGTGTCTGGACTCTCCCTTAGAGATAGGGTGAGAAGCTCAGTCATCCGGGAGGGACTCGGAGTAGAGCCGCTGCTTCTCCACATCGAGAGGAGCCAGTTGAGGTGGCTCGGGCATCTGGTTAGGATGCCTCCTGGACGCCTCCCTGGTGAGGTGTTCCGGGCATGTCCCACCGGGAGGAGACCCAGAGGAAGACCCAGGACACGCTGGAGGGACTATGTTTCTCGGCTGGCCTGGGAACGCCTTGGGATTCTGTTACATGCCCCAGGCATGTAATTTATTTTAGTAAGAGAACAAAATTGTTTAAAGTTTTTGAGGTTTTGTTTAAATATTTTGAGCAGAGGCATGAGCTCTTTAGAGGTTGTGCATGAGCTGTTTAGGGGCTGTATGAGACTTAATTGATTGCAGCTGGTGCTCATTAGCTGTAGGTAGAGGTAGTTGCTCTCTCTCTCCCTATATTAGGTCCAAGCCACACAGCAGAGAGGGGTTCAAGCAAGCAGAGGAGTTCCAAGTGAGAGTGGCAGCAGGAGGAGATCCATGCTGCATGAGGAGCTGAGGTTCCAGCAGCCCCAGAACCAGACGCTGATGAATGAGCAGCTGATCCAAGCAGCTGCAGCAGTCTGGGATGAAGGAGCATCAGGCCTGATGATGAAGCAGCAGACCTGATGATGAAGCAGCAGCAGCAGAAGCTGAACAGAGGTCTGTAGCAGCAACAGCAGCAAAAGCAGCAGCAGCAGTGTGAAGAGGAGCCATGAAGCCATAGGAGGCTGTTTGATGATGTGGTTGAAACCACATGAGGAGGCCGTTTGACGAGCCGTTTGGAGCCATTTGAGGTGGCCGTTTGATGAGCTGTTTGGAGCCATTTGAGGAGGCCGTTTGTGAGCCGTTTGGAGCCATTTGAGGTGGCCGTTTGATGTTGTGGTTTAACCCACTTGAGGAGGCCGTTTGATGAGCCATATGAAAAGGAAGCTGAAACCTTCCGTTGTGAAGACCTGCTGCTGTCGAAGAAGCTAAAGAGTGACCTGCTGCATGTGTGAAGAAGAGGAAGCTGAAACCTTCCGTTGTGGAGACCTGCTGGGTGATGAAGACCAAGAGCCGTGAGTGTCCTGCTGGACTTTGAGTTTTTTGTATTAAAGAAGCTGGTTTTTGAGAAGTCCAACTTTTTTCTTTAATCATCTTTTTTTTAGGACACAGACTCCAGAGAGCCTAAAATAAACATTGTTTTTTTAACATCCTTTCTGTGTCTGGTGTCCTTGTGTGCTACGTGCCCTCGGGTCGTAACATATAATGGGGGCTCGTCCGGGATTGGACTAATTGACCAATGAGCTATTTTTTTTTCTCCCCTAATTTTTGATGAGAATATAATTAACGCCTCATCTAGGATTTGAACGAGATTTCACAATCTATATATTTTTTTCTCCCCCTAATTTTTGGTAAATTATAATGGGAGCTCGTCACATGTGCTATTTTTGGAGCTGTTTTTTTTGCATTTTTGAGCTGACTTTGTGGTGCGAATTGTGTGTTTGCTGTCAGCTGGCTCTTTTTGAAACGTTCAGGGGCTGCTCGGACGTTAAAGTAGTCTTAAGTGTAGGTCTTTCTGGTGGTGAGCTGTTTAACACAGTTTTTTTTCTGAAACAATGGGGTTCGATGCGGAGATTCGTTTAAAGGAATTAGAGTTAAAAATACGTCGAATGGAATTGGGTGCCAGAAAAGCTGAATTCGATGCCAGAAAAGCTAAGTCTGAAGCAGTCGTGAGGAAAGCAGAGTTGGAGCAACAAACTGCTCTGAGAGAGATGGAGATTAAGTTTAAGCAACGAAAATTAGAACTGCAAAATAAGATTTATCAGAGAGAGTTAGAGCTAGGTGTTGAACATGTCCCGTTGTGTGAGGTGAGGATTCGCCCACTGTTGAGTTCTGGAGAAGCTGAGTTGGGACTAGGCTCTAGTTTTTTTGTTGCTGAGAACCCTGAACCTAAACTTGAGAACCCTGAACTTGAAAACCCTAAACTTGAGAAAAGTGAAAAACTTGAGAAAAGTGAAAAACTTGAGAAAGACTTAACTGTGGATTTGGATTTGGTCACTCCAGAGGTGTCGCCACTGGTGGACATGCAATGCAAAAATGATGATGATGATGATGACATTGATCTGAGTGACTGTTTTTTGTTTTCCTCTGAATCAGGAGACGTCCTAGAGAACACTGTAGCAGAGGAGCCGAGCCTGACTGTCCATCCTGCTCCTCTGTGTACCTTTTCATCCTGTTCACAGGAGGTTGTGAGTGTGATGCTGGACGTTGTGGAACCTTTAGCTGAATCAGCAGCAGAGAGTGATAGTTTGCTGTCTGTGGGAGATGATCTGATAGAACCATTTGTTGAACATGTAGACAGTGATTGTGGTGTTAACTCTCAATGCTTTGTCTGCAGGGTGCCTGATGACAGTATTGGTGCAGCTACAATGATGTTACTGTCAAGTGATGGAACTGATAACACAGAGGCGGACAATTTCCCTCTGGTTGTTGGAAAAAACCCTGAACTTCAGTCTGACATCACTAAACTGAATGTTGGTGAGTGTGCAGCTAAAAGGAGGCCTTGTGATGTACAACCTGACTGGCGACACTTTTTGGGTTTCAGGTATTCTGAAGGCAACTGTTAGCTGTGTGTGATGTGTGTTGTTGTTTTTTGCTTGTTGTTAGTGTTGAGTATAGATGTTAAGATTTTTTTGTTTCATTTACATGGGTGATGAGCATGGTGGTGTATGGCTGCATCTCCCATGTAAATTCTTATGTGGGGGGGTGTTACATGCCCCAGGCATGTAATTTATTTTAGTAAGAGAACAAAATTGTTTAAAGTTTTTGAGGTTTTGTTTAAATATTTTGAGCAGAGGCATGAGCTCTTTAGAGGTTGTGCATGAGCTGTTTAGGGGCTGTATGAGACTTAATTGATTGCAGCTGGTGCTCATTAGCTGTAGGTAGAGGTAGTTGCTCTCTCTCTCCCTATATTAGGTCCAAGCCACACAGCAGAGAGGGGTTCAAGCAAGCAGAGGAGTTCCAAGTGAGAGTGGCAGCAGGAGGAGATCCATGCTGCATGAGGAGCTGAGGTTCCAGCAGCCCCAGAACCAGACGCTGATGAATGAGCAGCTGATCCAAGCAGCTGCAGCAGTCTGGGATGAAGGAGCATCAGGCCTGATGATGAAGCAGCAGACCTGATGATGAAGCAGCAGCAGCAGAAGCTGAACAGAGGTCTGTAGCAGCAACAGCAGCAAAAGCAGCAGCAGCAGTGTGAAGAGGAGCCATGAAGCCATAGGAGGCTGTTTGATGATGTGGTTGAAACCACATGAGGAGGCCGTTTGACGAGCCGTTTGGAGCCATTTGAGGTGGCCGTTTGATGAGCTGTTTGGAGCCATTTGAGGAGGCCGTTTGTGAGCCGTTTGGAGCCATTTGAGGTGGCCGTTTGATGTTGTGGTTTAACCCACTTGAGGAGGCCGTTTGATGAGCCATATGAAAAGGAAGCTGAAACCTTCCGTTGTGAAGACCTGCTGCTGTCGAAGAAGCTAAAGAGTGACCTGCTGCATGTGTGAAGAAGAGGAAGCTGAAACCTTCCGTTGTGACCTGCTGTGTGTGTTAAGAGGAAGCTGAATCCTTCCATTGTGGAGACCTGCTGGGTGATGAAGACCAAGAGCCGTGAGTGTTCTGCTGGACTTTGAGTTTTTTGTATTAAAGAAGCTGGTTTTTGAGAAGTCCAACTTTTTTCTTTAATCATCTTTTTTTTAGGACACAGACTCCAGAGAGCCTAAAATAAACATTGTTTTTTTAACATCCTTTCTGTGTCTGGTGTCCTTGTGTGCTACGTGCCCTCGGGTCGTAACAGATTCCCCCAGAGGAGCTGCTCCATGTGGCTGGGGAGAGGGAAGTCTGGGCCTCCCTACTTAGGCTGCTACCCCCGCGACCCGACCCCGGATAAGCGGAAGAAAATGGATGGATGGATGGAAATTACCTTTTTTTTTTTTTTTTTGCGGTTTTAATTACCGGTAGTTAATTATTATTTGCATCTTGAGACCCTATGACATCATCAACTACTTGAGCTCTACTCGAGTATTATTATGTTAATGTCGAGTTTAAAAATTGTGTACTCATTTAACCCCTAATTACCACACAACACAAAGATTTTTAACACTGGACTCTGTATCATCAAACAGGTTATACACTCAACACACAGTCATGTGCTCATTCAATTTGCACTACTTCTCATATTTGCACGACTGTTTGTATTACATTACTGTCTATAGTCATACTACTGTTTACATCTACAGGCACATTTACACTACTGCAGATATACAGGTAGTCCCCGACTTACGAGCGATCTCCGTACCTAGGGGGCGCTCGTATGTCAAAAATTCATAAGTAGGATCACAAAAAAAACAAAAAAAAAAAAACATTTTTTTTTACTTTTTTATTTTTTTATATATAAATGAATACATGTACAGTACTAGACAGTCACCAAGCACTTAGCCTATCCTAACACAGTTTTTAAAGATGAAGGAATGAGTTGAATTGTCTCCCTTTCACATAAAGGGAGCTAGCTCCCTTTATGGGAATGGAGCCTGCAGGGAGGAGGGAGACAATTCAACTGACTCCTTCATCTTTAAAAACTGTGTTAGGATAGGCTAAGTGCTTGGTGACTGTACAGTACTGTACATTTATCTATTTATTAAAAATATACAGTATATACAGTATTTTTATTTTTTTATTGTTTTTATTTATAAATAGATAAATGTACAGTACTGTACAGTCACCAAGCACTTAGCCTATCCTAACACAGTTTTTAAAGATGAAGGAGTCAGTTGAATTGTCTCCCTCCTCCCTGCAGGCTCCATTCCCATAAAGGGAGCTAGCTCCCTTTATGTGAAAGGGAGACAATTCAACTCACTCCTTCATCTTTAAAAACTGTGTTAGGATAGGCTAAGTGCTTGGTGACTGTCCAGTACTGTACATGTATTCATTTATTTAAAAAAATGAATAAATAAAAAAGTAAAAAAAAAAAAAAATTTATGAGATGCATAGTCGTAAGTCCGGGACCTCGTAAGTAAGAGCACTCAAAAGTCGGGGACTACCTGTATATATTCTTTTTACTAGCCTTATTGCATATGCCACTCTACCTCTACTGTATACCAATATCAAATACCTCATTACATACAGTGTACATAAACTTCATATGCTGCTTTGTCACTTTATTACAAATGTCAATGTCAGAACCTTCATTTTATTTTATAGACACACTTTTAATACTTTTATACTACTATGCTAAACTCAGGACAGTATTACACTTATATTATTACACTTTTATTATTTCATTTCATGTTTATGTTTATTAAAATTTTTAATGTTTAAATGGGTATTGTTGCACCGGGGGTCTGAGAGAAATGACATTTCAATCCTGTGTATGTCTTGTACATATCGCAGTTTTGACAATAAGTTGACTTTGACTTTTGACAGGTTTCCAGTCCATCAGAGGGACACCCTGGACAGGTCTCCAATCCATCAGAGGGACACCCTGGACAGGTCTCCAGTCCATCAGAGGGACACCCTGGACAGGTCTCCAGTCCATCACAGGGACAACCTGGACAGGTCTCCCGTCCATCACAGGGACAACCTGGACAGGTCTCAAGTCCATCAGAGAGACACCCTTGACAGGTCTCAAGTCCATCAGAGAGACACCCTTGACAGGTCTCCAGACCATCACAGGGACAAACTGGAAAGGTCTCCAGTCTGTCACAGGGACAACCTCGACAGTTCTCCAGTCCATCACAGGGATACCCTGGACATGTCTCCAGTCATCACAGGGACAACCTGGACCGTTCTCCATTCCATCAAAGGGAAAACCCTGGACAGGTCTCCAGTCCATCACATGGAAAACTTGGACAGGTCTCCAGTCTGTCACAGGGACAACCTCGACAGTTCTCCAGTCCATCACAGGGATACCCTGGACATGTCTCCAGTCATCACAGGGACAACCTGGACCGTTCTCCATTCCATCAAAGGGAAAACCCTGGACAGGTCTCCAGTCCATCACATGGAAAACTTGGACAGGTCTCCAGTCCATCACAGGGATACCCAGGACAGGTCTCCAATCTATCATAGGGACAACCTAGACAGGTCTCCAGTCCATCACAGGGACACCCTGGACAGGTCTCCAGTGCATCACAGGGACACCCTGGACAGGTCTCCAGTGCATCACAGGAACAACCTGGACAGGTCTCCAGTGCATCACAAGGACACCATGGAAATGTCTCCAGTCCATCACAGGGACACCCTGGAGAGGTCTCCAGTCCATCACAGGGAAATCCTGGACAGGTCTTCAGTCCATCAGAGGGACACCCTGGACAAGTATCCAGTCCATCACAGGGACAACCTGGACAAGTCTCCAGTCATCACAGGGACAACCTGGACAGGTCTCCGGTCCATCACAGGGACAACCTGGACAGGTCTCCAGTTCATCAGAGGGACAACCTGAACAGGTCTCAAGTCCATCAGAGTGACACCCTTGACAGGTCTCCAGACCATCACAGGGAAAACCTGGAAAGGTCTACAGTCCATCACAGGGACACCCTGGAAAGGTCTCCAGTCTGTCACAGGGACAACCTGGACAGTTCTCCAGTCCATCACATGGATACCCTGGACATGTCTCCAGTCCATCACAAGGACAACCTGGACCGTTCTCCATTCCATTACGGGGATACCCTGAACAGGTCTCCAGTCCATCACACGGAAAACTTGGACAGGTCTCCAGTCTATCACAGGGATACCCTGGACAGGTCTCCAGTCCATCATAGGGACAACCTAGACAGGTCTCCAGTCCATCACAGGGACACCCTGGACAGGTCTCCAGTGTATCACAGGGACAACCTGGACAGGTCTCCAGTGCATCACAAGGACACCCTGGACAGGTCTCTAGTGCATCACAGGGACAACCTGGACAGGTCTTCAGTGTATCACAAGTACACCCTGGACAGGTCTCCAGTCCATCACAGGGACACCCTGGAGAGGTCTCCAGTCCATCACAGGGACACCCTGGAGAGGTCTCCAGTCCATCACAAGGACAACCTGGACAGGTCTCTAGTCCATCACAGGGACATCCTGGACAGGTCTTCAGTCCATCAGAGGAACACCCTGGACAAGTATCCAGTCCATCACAGGGACAACCTGGACAGGTTTCCAGTCCATCACAGGGACAACCTGGACAGGTCTCCAGTCTATCACAGGGACACCCTGGACAGGTCTCCAGTCCATCACAGGGACACCCTGGACAGGTCTCCAGTCCATCACAGGGACACCCTGGAGAGGTCTCCAGTCCATCACAGGGACACCCTGGAGAGGTCTCCAGTCCATCACAGGGACACCCTGGAGAGGTCTCTAGTCCATCACAGGGACATCCTGGAGAGGTCTTCAGTCCATCAGAGGGACACCCTGGACAGGTCTCTAGTCCATCACAGGGACATCCTGGACAGGTTTTCAGTCCATCAGAGGGACACCCTGGACAGGTCTCCAGTCTATCACAGGGACACCCTGGACAGGTCTCCAGTCCATCACAGGGACACCCTGGACAGGTCTCCAGTCCATCAGAGAGACACCCTGGATGGGTCTCCAGTCCATCACAGGGATATCCTGGACAGGTCTCCAGTCCATCACAGGGACAACATGGACAGGTATCCAGTCCATCAGAGGGACACCTTGGACAATTCTCCAGTCCATCACAGGGATAACTTGGACAGGTCTCTAGTCCATCACAGGGACAACCTGGACAGGTCTCCAGTCCATCACAAGGACAACTTGGACAGGCCTCCAGTCTATCACAAGGACAACATGGACAGGTCTCCATTCCATCACGGGGATAACCTGGACAGGTCTCCAGTCCATCACAGGTAAAACTTGGACAGGTCTCCAGTCCATCACAGGGACACCCTAGACAGGTCTCCCATCAATCTAACTACTTCTACTACTCTACTACTTCTAACTACTTCTTATCTCAGACCTCCAAAAATCTAAACAATCCTAAAAAATTCTGGAAAACCATTAAATCTCTCTCAGGCACCCCCCAATCATCTGACCTCCCATCACAATTTCTTGTTGACTCTGTTCCTGTGTCAAATAAGCACGAGATCCTGAACTGTTTCAACAAACATTTTGTTGCTTCTAGTTCATTATTTGACACAGTTACAAATGGAAAATCAGCCACTTTATCTAATAATCAAACTTCTACAAATCAAATCCCTCCTACAAGCCAACCATCTGTTAATCACACCTTCTCTTTTTCTCCGTTCTCAGTCAGTGAGGTAAATAAACTGTTAAATGATCTTGATCCTAAAAAATCTGCAGGTCCAGATGAACTTCCACCTTATTTCTTAAGGCTGGCTGCTCATATCATCACAGTCCCTGTGACCCACATCTTTAATCTNTATAAAAAAAGCTTCTCAGAGTGTCAGTGTCTCTCAGAAGCCAAGATGGTAAGAGGATCACCAATTCCACCATTGTTGCGCAGAAAGATAGTGCAGCAATACCAGAATGGTGTTACCCAGCGTAAAATAGCAAAGACTTTTAAGTTATCATCATCAACCGTGCATAACATCATCAAAAGATTCAGAGAATCTGGAACAATCGCTGTGCGTAAGGGTCAAGGCCGTAAAACTCTACTGGATGCTCGTGATCTCCGGGCCCTTAAACGTCACTGCACCTCAAACAGGAATGCCACTGTCAAGGAAATAACAGAATGGGCTCAGGAATACTTCCAGAAAGCATTGTCAGTGAACACAATCCACCGTGCCATCCGCCGTTGCCAGCTGAAACTCTACAGTGCAAAGAGGAAGCCATTTCTAAGCAAGCTCCACAAGCTCAGACGTTTGCACTGGGCCAGGGGTCATTTAAAATGGAGTGTGGCAAAATGGAAGACTGTTCTGTGGTCAGATGAGTCACGATTTGAAGTTCTTTATGGAACACTGGGACGCCATGTCATCCGGACCAGAGAGGACAAGGATAGCCCAAGTTGTTATCAACGCTCCGTTCAGAAGCCTGCATCACTGATGGTATGGGGTTGCATGAGCGCTTGTGGCATGGGCAGCTTGCATGTCTGGAAAGGCACCATTAATGCAGAGAACTATGTTCAGGTTCTAGAACAACATATGCTCCCATCTAGACGTCATCTCTTTCAGGGAAGACCCTGCATTTTTCAACAAGATAATGCCAGACCACATTCTGCAGCAATCACAACATCATGGCTACGTAGGAGAAGGATCCGGGTACTGAAATGTCCAGCCTGCAGTCCAGATCTTTCACCTATAGAGAACATTTGGCGCATCATAAAGAGGAAGGTGTGACAAAGAAGGCCCAAGACGATTGAACAGTTAGAGGCCTGTATTAGACATGAATGGGAGAGCATTCCTATTTCTAAACTTGAGAAACTGGTCTCCTCTGTCCCCAGACGTCTGTTGAGTGTTGTAAGAAGAAGGGGGGATGCCACACAGTGGTAAAAATGGACTTGTCCCAACTTTTTTGGGATTTGTTGACCATGAAATTTTGAAACAACATATTTTTCCCTTAAAATGATACATTCTCTCAGTTTAAACTTTTGATCTGTGATTTGTGTTCTATTCTGAATAAAATATTAGATGTTGGCACCTCCACATCATTGCATTCAGTTTTTATTCACAATTTGTTTAGTGTCCCAACTTTTTTGGAATCCGGTTTGAAGTTCTCATCCAATGACTTTTAATTTAAATATTTTTTATGCTTAAATTATTAAAAATAAAATTGAGTCCCTGAGTCAACTGTCCACCGTTACTCTAAAATACCTGTCACCCCCCAGTTTGACTTACCGTAATGTAATTCTGTTTTTCCAAAATGTTCATTTACACCTCAGGCAAACTGACATGTTGCATAATCTGAACTGCAGGTAGCGTTGGAAACATTATCGCATCATAATTTTGTTGTTGTTGTTGTTGTTGTTGTTGTTGTTGTTGTTGTTGTTGTTGTTGTTGTTGTTGTTTACAAGGTAATCAAAAAATAATAAACTAGGACAGAATTCAGCAAGCACACAAATGGAAGGATATGCCTGAGGACATTTTATTTGTGTTGTTTCTATGATATGTATCTTTTTCAAGTGAGACGAGTCAAACCCTGAACCCCAGACAAACCAGCTGTTATGGCTTTGGATCATCCTGATTTGGGCTGAACAAAAATATATGTTTTCATCAAGTTTTACTTTTTATTTAGGCAAGTGAAACTATAACGCGTTGAGCCAGCAGCTGTTACCTTAGCAATAAAGACGACACTTTATAAGACATCGGCTGAATTCAGAGAACCTTGTTGGGCAGCTCAGAACATCATGTTGCAGCAGACATACGCAGCTTCCTGATCTGTCACTACTGGACAATTAAGCTGGAAACTAGTCATAAAAACTTGAAGATGTTAATTTTTTTTAAAATTATTATTATTTTCACAAAACCAGTTTTAAAAAAATCCTTCCGCTTGACTAAAAGGGTGGCACATTTTTGTTGTTTTCCTGGCTCTTTGAGTAAACTGTAGTTTGTAAGCCATGTGACGTTAGTTGTGTGCAGCAGAACGCTGGCGACCCAAGAAACGAAAGCTGAGTTGGATCATCCTCTGAACGCTGAAAACTAAATTCACAAGCTTTGATGCTGTATCAAACAAACGTTATAAATAAAGAACAAAGAAAACTTGTCCTGCTTAGCAAAAACCCTGACAGGCTGAGTCGTGCCTCCTGCTTTAAATCATAGCAGAGCTTTTCTTTGAACTGTCAGCGCTTGCTGAATTGAAAACAAGGCACTTTACTCTCATATTTGTCCCCATTTTATCTATTTCGGTCCTTTGCAGGGCATTTGAGACCTCCCCTCGCTGAGGAACATTGGTAAAAGTTTAATAAAAAAATACTAAAAGTAATCTGGCGTGAACCGTTGTTATAGTGAAGTGAAGCAGATCATCTCATCTGTTAGGTCCTCCTCACATGTCACAGCCACGCACGGCTCCTCGTCGCTGTAGTCACGGTGGTCCCTCAGGTGTGTGGCAGAGTGGGACTTTGAGCCGGCGTTCCCCGCCCCTCCCGTGCTGCCGTTACCCATACTGCCGTTCAGCAGGTTACTGGCAGCGCTCTCCATCTCGTCGATGGTCATCTCGCAGGCGTCTGCGATCTCGTGTTTGGTTGCTGACACAAACTTTGGGTCCTGGGCGTATTTTCCCAAACCCTCAGAGATCAGAACCTGAAAAAAAGGAAGAGAGGTGGCAGGTTGTTGATGAAACAGTTTAACACATAAAGTAGTATTTTAGCTGAAAACTTGACATACGGCAAACGATCAAATGAAGGTTTTGTGTCATTTTTCTTTCTTAAATACAATCAATTTAAATACTTTATCTGCAGTTTGTCTAAGCCTGACTCTACTTTTGTACTCCACTCTTTAATTTTTCTCATTTTAGATGTAAAATATGATTTCATAGTCACGTACAAAGACTGGATAGAAGTGGGGAAAAATCCAGAAAAAAGTTTTGAAAATCCTTCAGAAAGTCTGACCAACTATTAATCAAGCCCACTCTTAACTAATGTTTGCCTTCTTGGAAGCAAAGTCTTCTAACTAGAGAAATTGCATTTCTTGTGAAAATGCGATACGAATGCTTATTGCAGAAGAACTTGCTGAAAAACAGCTGAAATTAGCTATTAAAAAACATGCTTAAATGTAGCTGAAATGTAAGAACCAGACAAAATTAGCAGAAGAAAGTAGAAAGAACACATATTCTCTGAATTAGTAAGCAGAAATAAGCACAAAAATTTAAAAATGAGATTAGAAGGCTGAAATTAAAAGGTAAAAAAAAAAAAGGCTGAGAAGTAGCTGAAAGGCAGAAAGAAGCTTAAACTATGAGAAGGAAATGGAAAGAGCTCAAATGAGCTAAAAGAAAATATGGAATAAGATGAAAAAGCTAAAATTTTCATGAAAACAGCTAATTAGTACCTGAAATAGCAGAAGCTGAAACTAGTATAATTAAGCTGAAAGGTGCATTACTAGCTTTTTTAATTAAATTAAAAGAAAGAAGTAAATTTCACTGAAAGTTGCAGAATTTACCAATAACTTGAATCTATCTGAAAATAGCTGAAATTAGCTAAAAATGCTAAAAAGCTAAGTGAAAAATTAGAACAAGCTTAAATTAGCATAAAAACAGCTATACCTGAAATAGCAGAAAAAACTGAAAATTGCATAAATAAGCTGAAAGGAGCATAACAAGCCAAAGTTAGCAGAAATAAGTTAGAAGAAGCACTTTTTTTTGTACCGGTAGTTAGCAGAAAGAACCTGAAAGGGGCACAAAACGCCTAAAAAACAAAACCCAGCTGAAATTAGCTAAAAGTAGCTGATTTTTATTTTATTTTTTTAACAAGGAAGCTGAAAGAAGCTAAACTGGAACAAAATGTGAAAGCAGCAGTAAAAGGTTGTAAACAGCTCTAAAGATTTGAAGGATGTAAAATGAGCTCAATTCATTTTCTAAGAGAAGAAAAATGGCCGAAAAGGCTTAATATTTAAAAAAGCTAAAGTTGTACGCAATACCAAAAGTCATGTAACCCTTCTCCTGAACAAGCTGAAAGTTTTGCTATATGATTTGTTGAAATAGCACAAAAATTGTGGAACGAGAAAGATGAAAAACGTACAAAAGAAAAATGGATGACAGTAAGTAGTGTGAATGCTTCATTCATTCAACCTTTATTTAGACAGGTTAATCCCATTGAGCCTCAGGGACTCATTTACAAGAGAGACCTGAAGAAAAAAAAAGTATTTGTATGAATGTTCATAAACATTCACACAAATAATAGGAGTGGGTTCAAACTTCTGTACCATGTTGTGTAAAATTGGATTTCAATGTGCTTCCCCTTGAATGCTTTGACACGGGACTAGCCCCACAACTGAGCCACTTCACTCACAGCTTCCACCAGACAGTTGGCGCTGCGTCTCTTCTGCTGAAGGTGCTCTCTGCTCTCTGCAGGTAACTGCAGGCATGTTGGAGACTGGCTGCGACTGAAACAGTCATCTGAGCCATCTGTGTACCATGAACTCCTCGTCACGGCTCCGGGGATGCTGCCAACACTGCCAGAACTCCGCCAGTCCACCTGATCGTATATAAAACACACACTTAGGTGACCACACCTGAAACAAACATCCGATATAGCTGGTCTCATTACTCTCTGGTAAACCTTTCCTTTCACCTTCACTGCCACTGCTTTTCACAAGTTTCTGAAGTGATTCGTGATAAAAGGGTGGCAGCAAAGGTCAAAGGTTTACAAGACAATGGTGAGACCAGCTGTTGTATGGTCTGGAGACAGTGGCATTGACAAAAAGACAGGAGAAAGAACTGGAAGTGTCAGAAATGAGGATGTTGAGGTTCTCTCCTTAAGATCCTCTGGTCCTTGTAGCTCCTCTGGTCCTTGTAGCTCCTCTGGTCCTTGTAGCTCCTCTGGTCCTTGTAGATCCTCTGGTCCTTGTAGATCCTCTGGTCCTTGTAGCTCCTCTGGTCCTTGTAGCTCCTCTGGTCCTTGTAGATCCTCTGGTCCTTAGCTCCTCTGGACACTGTAGATCCTCTGGTCCTTGTAGCTCCTCTGGTCCTTGTAGCTCCTCTGGTCCTTGTAGCTCCTCTGGTCCTTGTAGCTCCTCTGGTCCTTGTAGCTCCTCTGGTCCTTGTAGCTCCTCTGGTCCTTGTAGCTCCTCTGGTCCTTGTAGCTCCTCTGGTCCTTGTAGATCCTCTGGTCCTTGTAGCTCCTCTGGTCCTTGTAGCTCCTCTGGTCCTTGTAGCTCCTCTGGTCCTTGTAGCTCCTCTGGTCCTTGTAGATCCTCTGGTCCTTGTAGCTCCTCTGGTCCTTGTAGCTCCTCTGGTCCTTGTA
>JBBPBX010023868.1:21084-31331 GCA_038048925.1 Garcialebias charrua
TATATATATTTTAGAATACCACACAGTTGCCTTACAGAACATTTTGTTTGTGTAGATAAATCAATTTAATTAAAATACACTTGACCTCTGCCTCTGATGTAAGTTAATATTTAATTGAAATGTTGCTGACCATGTCATCTTCATTTTAAAATTCATAATTGTCTTGATATAACTGAAAAACTAAGCAAATATACAATGAAATGCAACAAAATTCCTGAATTAATCAGCGTTTCGGAGCAACAACAAGAAATTGATGGTGGGGGTGTGCCACTATGACTGTTATTTCCCAGTATGTCTGTTTTTTTTTTTCTGTATTTATTGTAATGTGCATTGGCTCTGTGACCGCAGGTGTGCCCTTTCACCCCAAAATCATTAGCCTTTGCAGAATGGGTCTCCAAACTGCACTACGCGGGCGCAAAACACGTGCAGACAAAAAAGCGAGACAGAGAGCAACAGAGAGAGCAAGAAGAGGTGGACGGCTCCAGGGCCAATTACAGCCCCAAGAAAACAAAGGGCTATATTTCAATGATTCCTCCAGCTGTGCTGTTTATGAGCTGTGTGCTTAGTCTTTGTGACCTTCACCTCCACACTTGCCCTCTCTGAGGAAAAACAAGCTGAAATTGCCTGATGCTCAATCTCTCATTTCCACTTATTTTTCCTGTATTTCCACTTTTTTTATTTAGTAGATTGCCGAGAAATTATTTGCTTTAGGGTTTTTGTAATTTTTGCTGTTTACATTATTTATATATGAAGGCGAAGCACTTTTAGTGCTACCCCGACAATTTGCCCTGTTTGAAACAGCCTTAAATGTAAAGGTAAGAAAAAAATATGGGCTAATCTAAAGCTTAATAGCAAGGTGAGTGCCATATGTAACCTTTATAACTTTGCTTGTCAGTCAGACCTCCGCCACGAGCACACATACACACGTGTGAACAGCCATTACAGAGCTCATAAGCAGGGTCTGGGTATCAGTCACTGTGGCCCTTTGACAGGTCTAACCTTCCCAAGCGGCAGGATACACCATCTTCACTGCACTCCTATTGACCAAAGCAATAAGCCATTCTATATGGTGTATTAAAGTCATTTTCCACATGCTACCTCAGCACGATCCATTGTTCATGCAAGCTTTTGCTGACAATGAAGTGGGTGTGGTGGTTGGGAAAAAAAAGAATAGAAGAAAAAATATCATCTACTATAAAATGAACTAATATTTTTTTATATTGCATATACTTTATAAAAATAAAACAATTTGTGCTTGCTTTGAAAAAGTGTTGAAAAAGTGTATAATCAGAGTTAATCATGAAGCTAATTTGGACTTTTGTAAAGTACAGTATAGCAATACCGTACTTCAGTAGTTAGAGGCCTACATATTTAAAACTCAGAGGGCATGTTTCATGTATAAGTTCTTAATCCCATCTATTCCAAACCTTTGTTTGTTTGTTTTCTGGTTAAAAAAGGGGATATTTTTGTTGGCACGCAATGGCTGTGTAATATGCTGGGGCCATCTGTGTAGTCCGGTGGCTGCCCTCTCTTGTTCCTCGTGTCAGAGGTGGTGTTGGAATCGCTGTGTACCTCACCATGGCCTCTGCTGAAATCAGCTCCAGTCCAGGACCATGTGACAAATGATTCCAATCTAGGCTGAGCGCCCTTGACTTGACCCTGACCACTGTAGACAATAAGGGCAAGCTCAGTCACTGGAAAAGATGTTCTGCGCTAATAAACCCGAGTGTAGACCAGGGGTAGCAGCGAGCAGCGGCACGGCTCGGTGGGGGGAGTTGATGTAGGCTCAGAGAGAGAGAGAGAGAGAGAGAGAGAACGGAGGGGTGGAGGGGTCCAGAGTTCAGGTTTTGACCTCTCAGGTGCAGGTTGATAATGAGTCTCCCTGTTTGCTCTGTGAAAATGACCTCAGAGAGATGAAAGGAGCCAGAGCACAACAAAGCGCCCCATTCTTTGCTCTTCTGAAATGGGATCATTCCTGAGGATTGGCTTATGAATGCACTTTCTATTTCATTGCTTTTAAAGGGCACTTAAGCTCAAATACAAACATGTAAAAGTAGTTGGGCTAGATGCTGCCATGCAGCCACTGAAACCACGCACACCACCTTTCAGACCTCACACATGCACACAAAACAGCCAAACATAAATAAAAAGCAGTCAGGAGCTTACTTTAACACATAAATAAATGTGCATTTCTGTGATGATCCAAATCCTGCTTGTGCCTCCCCTTGTTTCCTTTATAAAACCCTAAAGATGAGCGCGCTCTTGCCAAGCGTGGTGCCGTAAACATGCCACTCTAGAAAGGTTCTGGGCATTCTGCTAGTTATGCTAATGAAACCCCCACACCCTCTTCTGTTTTTCACTTTCTCTTATCCTGCTGGCACAGCCTTCGATCTTTTTCAGCACACCGCTCAGTTGTCATCCCCTGCCCCTGTTCTGCTGGCATCAGACAAGATAATACACAGCAAAACAAAGATTGAAGAACCCTTGTATAAAAAATATGGCAAGAGAATAATATGGTTATCATTTCTTTGAACTGAAAACCAGGGTCTTGTTATGCATTTTTGTGGCCCAATTTGTTTCAAAATATGGTGCAAAATAGGATCATCTAAAGAATGAACATACATGGAAAAATAATTCCAAGGTAAGCAAAACGAACACAAGAAAAAGGGGGAATCATAAATTAGTTAACAAACTGGACCTCACTTGTCTCTGATGAGCTTTGAGTAAGTTGAGTTGTGTCAGAAAGTAAAAGGCAGGGTAAAAAAGCAAACTGTATCAGCATGTTCTTTGTCATGGAGACTTTAAGGACCTTAGTGAAACTTAGAACAGAGAGGTGGAAATGCTGGGCAGGACAAGAACCACTGAAGTCTGCTGAACACTGCTGAGAGTCAGTCTGGAAACCGGGATTATGTCCTCGATCCTTTGGCTCCGAAATACAAAACCCACTTGCAACCGCAGCCAAAAGTTTTGTTTGTTTCAATCCATGTGTGAGTAGGTGGGTGAGAAGGCACGTTTGTTCATCTCAACAATTGTGTGTGAGTGTGTGTCTCTTTGTGCATTTTCAAGGTCTTGCGTGCATGTTGCTTTCTCAGAGTTGTTCAGTAAGCCAGGTCTCTGACATGTGGATTTTGTGGCTTGACTGCAGAGGAGTTTATCGCAGATAATTACGTAAGAATGTGCTGGAATGGGAACAAACCACGGTCGGTATAGGCTGGCAGATGCTGAGCTTCGGCCTACACAGTGCCCTGTGCGCCCTGTACTCCAGACTCACACACTTCAGCCCCCACCAGGCCTCTCGGAGCTTGAAAGGCCAGCAGAAAGAAAAAAAAAAACACTGAAACACAGAACCCAAATGAGCTTTTCTCACCCTGCAGCCCCCTTACCTCTCTTTCATCTGGCAGAGATTTCACATATCATCAGGTTTAGTGCATGCACAAGTGTGAAGGTTTCAGATTTATTGTTACAAAAGAGCTGTACAGCCTTCAGTAACAGCTTAACAGCTTCACAGTGAACAAATGTTGGTAAGTAATATGATAAATAATAATAATCATAAAGTGCTATGTGTTGTCATCATTGTATGTTCCCATACAATGTCAACATTTTTTAACCCATTGCACCCAGGTGGAGCGGTGGGCAGTTATGCCCGGGGAGCAATTAGAGATTAGGTGTCTTGCTCAGACACCACGGCATGTAGGAATGGCTGGGGATCGAGCCTGGGAGTTTCCGGTCCCAGGTCGGCTGCCCTACTCTCTGCCCCTTGTAAATGCAAAAGTTTTCAAATTCATTTTTGTTTCTTTTTCAAATAGCTTATATACCCATTCAAAATTCAGTTTGAAAAACATTTAGAAATTGTGTTGGAAAAAAAAAAAAAACACAACAAAAAAAAAACATGGACATGACTTCCAATTTTCTGAAATTCTCTTATGTAGCAACCAGAATAAGTTGCGTCCAACAAAAAATTGAATATGTTCCACATTGAAAACCCTAAAATAAGAACAAATAATAATAATAATAAATTGATGATGACATGATTTAACCGTTTTTGTTTGTTATCTACCTGGATTATGGAGTTTACACAACTTTTCCCCAAAATGCAAAGTTTTTATCATCCCATAGGGTTGACTTTACTAACTTTTATTTTTAAGGATGTGCTGAAATAGAAAGTAGCAGCGACTTGATTGATTTAGTAATATGTGGAGAGCTACAAGTAAGGAGAAAATGTAGTCTCCTTTTGCCAAGTTCCCACTTTTCCACTCCATTGTTTGATGGATATGACTCCACAGCAGCCCTTGGATCAAATGAGTGACCCCAAGGTGAATGTGGCACAATACAGCCGCACTGCACGCTCGTTCAGCCATTCATCCACTGTAGACATCATTGAATCCATATTTTACAAGTGTCCCAAGGAATATTACTACGCTTTGCAAATGTGAGTGTGCACATGTGTGTTTGTTAAGGGAAGTGACTTGGACACTGTAGCATGCAAGAAACGCTGGAGGAGTGCTTTTTGTTTCTTTATACATTTACCAGGTTATTTATTTGTTTTTATTAAAGAAATCAAAGTTGCTTTCTGCATCACCTTGACACTGTCTTACAGAAGCACAATTTTTAAAGTGCCAGTTTTTCAAAAGCACAGAGTATTCACATTCCATGTGTGTTGTGGATGCATTTTGTATGAATGTTTGCAGATGAAAAGAAGGAGAGAGGATGTCTTTGGAAGATGGTGCCTCTGCGGTGTTATTGGGGGGAGGGCGGTCATATCTATGTGTTGGTGTAGTGAATTGAAAATCAAGGTTTATAAGGGCACTGGCAGAAGACTCTCCTCTGCCCTTTCAAGATAATGAAAAAATTGGAGCTGGAATTAAAATCTGACCACTGCAAAAACTCAAAGTGCACCAAGGTAGGAAGATGAATAACCTTGTCCTACCACAAGCTGAATTCTGGGTATCAATGCCTTTTCAATTCACTTACATTTTGTAATCATCAAGGTCAAAAGGCAATTTCTGCAACTGCAGAAATAAATAAAACAGGTTGAGAGCAAATTAAATCGAAAGGGGAACAAAGTCATGCCTCTAGCTAGTAACAAAAAAGAAGAAGAAGAAGAAAAAATAAAACAAGAGGAGAAAATCTCACATGAAAGCTAATTTTAGATAACATCAAGCTTTCCTATTTGACTAATTGGAATACACTTTACTCCTTGTACAGAAATGCCTATAGCACTTTAAGAATTTTGTGTAAAGATTTTATTTTTGTTATTTAAAGCATCATTTTCCCATCCATGACTGTGTCCAAGATGCTGATAGTTACTATGGTGGGTTAATCTGATTGTTTACAATTATTGCATTACATTAACAATGTGCTGATAGTAACCATTTCTTTTTCTGTTGTGATACTACTTTGTTTACTAAAAGCCCAAATCTAACCCCTTGGAGCTCTGCAAAAGCTTTATGGGATTCTATTAATGGTCTATTATTGCAAAGGTTAACATTATTTTAATAGACAGGCACAAATTTACTGGCTGGTAAACAAAATCAAATGAGATTGTTTAGCTTGAGTACACCTTTGTGACAAACATAACTGTCAATATGGTTTATATACCTGCACCAGATAAAAGTGTGCAAAGATTCAGGCCAACAACAAAGCATTGCACAAAAATGCATACTTGTCATATCACTCACTCCCTGTCACAGAAAATAAAGCTGCTTCTAAAACACAAGCAAAAGCTCTATCTAAACATGGTGGGGGAAACAAATAAGAGCATTTCTGTATTCAGATGGCGTTTAGATCTTCCAAAACGTTTGACCATACATAGTTTGGTGATTTTTCATTTTAGAATATGCAGTATTTACTGAATTATTTTGATCCTGCTGTGACTACGAATACAAATAAATAAATCAACTCTACAAAGTCAGTAACAACTGTGGTTTTTGGAAACGAGTTGTTGGGGTTGAGTAGTTAATTCTTCAAGGTGACATCCAACCACAGCTCCCGGGCTCCAAGCACACGGCCAGAAGGGGTCCCATTTGTCTCGCTCTTTTGTCGGAAAAACAATTCAACTAGCTTCTTGCCCATTGCAAGCAGAAAATAAAGAAAAAGAAAAAGAAAAAAGACAGAAATATAGACGTTCTTTTATAAAGAGATGACATCAACCTGCTTCTAGTGCCCATGAATCTGTAGTCTTCTCACATGATAGACTATTGAGTCCATTATGACAAATTATAGCATTATACTTCTGTTGAAGAAACTGTAACAATTTCTTGAAAGAAAATAAAAGGTAAGGAGGCTGTTCCTACAGTGCAAAGCAAGTACACACAAGAAAGAGTAATGATATGTTTTAGGTCAATATTTTACACAGTGATACATTTTGGGAGGTGCACCTCCGCAAGGCAAGTGTGAAACAATGGGTGTCATAACTGTCCTGCGCAGCTTATTCATCACCCCTCGTCCTGTAATCAGTCTCCTTCTCCCTCGCAAACATCGTCTACAAACGTGCGTTAAACGAGAAACCATCTTTCACTGTGGCACTAAAGGTTGGCTCCTGGATGGTGATGTCTCCCTCGTAGAAGCTGCTGGGTGTAGCAGAGCAAAACACCTTCCTCGAGATGTTTTCAACTAATGACAGCAACCTAAGCCTGGGAAAAAGAGTGTGCAACAAGAATTCGAAACATTAAGATGTTCATTCTATGCATGGTTCATCTCTAGATGAAGTGTTTTGGTTGTGAAGGTTTGCACTTCATTTTTCCTCCTTAAATCCCCCCAAACGGTTGAAACTATATATAAAGTACCTGAACATTCTTCTGTAATTTAAAAACCACAAAGCAGCAAGTCAATTATCATCACATTGCATTGGCAGGATTCTATTAGACATGACAAATGAAATGGTGTCATGCTAACAGCTGTGAACCATTTGAAAAGTACGTTGTGAAGTCACCACTAAAATATTTCCACAGATGATGGCCAAGAGACGTTGACACTATTCTCGTTATTCCCCATTGTACAGTCATACTGCAGCGATTATTCAAAATCTTTGATTATCCTCAGAGAAGCAATGCAATCATGGCTGAAAATCAATTTCAGGGACATCAGGAATAATCAAAAAAGCTAGCACTGTGCCAACAGGGCCAAGGGCTTGTACTTGAGAAGAGAAGCAAAATTTTTTCTCATCATCGTTTCGTTTTTCCTCTTGCTGTGGGTAATCAGCCAACAACACCAGAAAGCTTGCTGTGAGTCAGAGCCAGATCCTCATCCTGTTCAGAGCTGCTAGTGATGTGGAGCCAGGTAGCATCCAATTAGTGCTTCGTGCAACTTAATGCAAAGTGCTGGCTCTCAGCTCACCGAATCCAACTAGTTGTCATATAATTTCCACGCTTCTTCTGTCAAATTCAAGAACATTTGTTAATTTGCTTTGCCTTCTTGAGGCACCAGGAACTTAAAATGAGACATTTCCATCAACGCTGCATTGTACTGTATATGGCCATTTTCTGCTAAAACAGATTGGTCTGATTACTGATGAGACAGCGGGCATGTCACAGAAAGCAGCTTGATGCTTATTGACAAGTGCATTGCCTTAGAAGCACATTTACTCCTTTACACAAAGAACAATTTGTTATGGCGCAAGTTCCAAATCTCCTTAATAGATTTAAATCCAATAAAAAATCTTCAAATATAAGACATGTACTATTTTTCTAAACAAAGCAGCATTTAAAATGTATTCATTGTGTTAAATCAATGGGTCTCTCCAGTCTTGATTTGCCCAGATGTTGAACTTCTGCCACAAATGAGAGCAGATCAAATCTGATCCAAAGCCATGTTTTCTTTTTCGTACAAGACAGATCTGCTCACTGAATCAGTCAATGATATGCCTGAGATATTACAAAGAAGAGCATTGATGATACGACTCCACATGTCATGTATTTCAGCACCTTCACTCCAGCTTTTTTTCCTGTCTATGTGCAGTCCGAGACTATAAACAGCTGTGATGATCCCCTTCACTGGCTGTGGTCTCCAGCGGTAATCAGACAGTTGTGTTCCACTAGTGTCTTAAAACATCCCTGGAGAAAGTTTTGCCCTCACCTTTCTTCTCTGTCAATGTTTCATGGGCACACTGCCCATTTATGCCTAACTGTATTAGCAGACACTCAGCAGCAAAACAGAGGAAAATCCATTCTATCACATTTCCTCCTCAATGTCCTCTCTTTCCCACTGCTTCTGTTTCAATGACCCACATTGCATATGGAAGATGAATATGGGCTACCATGTACCTTGTGCCAAATACAACAAGAGGCCAGCTTTTCAACCATGAAATCATCTTTGCAAGGGAAGAATTGAGAATTTTGGAAGATCTAGTAGCACTTTTATCTTTGCAAAATGTCCTGACCTTTATTTCATATTTCAGGCCATGATGCTATCACAACAAGAAACTGGTGGTCTATTATCTCATTTAATTACTCTCTGGATAACTATCATCATTCCTCCAATACTTGGGCTGATCATCAAAGAACACCCACATAACCGTGAGATCTATACAGTAATGTACTTTTATTACTTTTTTTTTTGGCCTATAAGTCAGGGTTTTTCTTTGCATAATTTGCATACTGTACTCTGTGACTTGTAGGCTGAAGCAACATATTTATGGATTTTTTCCCATATTTATAAACCAATTTTTGGCTGAGATATGACCATTTTCATTCATTCTGACAGATTTTTTAAAAAAATAAAACAGTACCATTTTCAGCCACTAGATGGCATCAGAGTAGTAAGGCATGCCATTGTAGCATGTAATAGGTAAATGTGGCTGTAATGACAAATTCAAAAAAGGTTAAGACAAAAACAACTAAACTTTATTTATTATACTTTAGTTTATACTTCATTGTTTTTGTCTTGAACTTTTTTGAATTTACCATGTCCTGGATGACTGAGAATCTTCACCAGCCATTAATGACACAATCGGCTTGCCACAGTCTTCCATCTTCGTTCTGCCTGCTGCTTGGAGCAACCGTCAAACCAGCTTCATTTTGCTACACCACTCTGGAAAAATGCAGCTAGTTTGACCATTAAAGTGCATTTATTAAGTAAAAGTTTGACTGAGACACACCTTTTCTATAATTTTGAGCAAACAAATAATTGTTTTTAAGTGTTAATCTAGTTAAAGTCTTGTTAACGTCCTCACCGTGCATGCTCCCGCGGTCGCCATTTGGCAGCCTATCGATTTTTGGCATAACACCGGCCCACATTTCCGAGTTCGACCCACATTTCCGGATTGTCAGCGGTGACACATAATTGATGCAATGCATATGGCAAAGCAACATATTTATGGATTTTTTTTCCACTTTTTCAGAAATATTTGGACTGATGCGACTTATAGGGCGGTGTGATGTGTACGGCAGAAAATACGGTACCTTGTCTTGGTTATCTGTCCTTAAACTACTTGGCCCAGTAGCCTTGTGCACAAACACACACACACATACAAAACACCTTCTCTTCTGCAATTAACCCTGAGAACTAATAAGTTGTTTCCACCAAGGCTCCACTTTGTTTTGACACAACCTCATAGCCATCTTAGTCTCACAATAATTGGTATTTAATGCTCTCACTCAAGGTCAAACAGTAGTTTATCTTATTGTGTGTGTTTGTCATGTTGGCCTGAACAGAATTTTAATTTACTTTGTAAAAATGAAGTCGAAGACGCAAATTCAAAAATGGGAGACTTGCTCACCCCAGCTGCATCGAGTCACTAATCAACCCTCCATCCGGATATAAGGCCGTCCGTTCCTCAGCTATTCTTGTTTGCCCGTTGCCAGTCTAGTCGCATACCTCCACCTTCCCATCTCCACCCGGGGTTTCAAGATCCTCAGTTCTCCCCTATTCTTCATCCCGACTACGCCTATAGGGAATGTCCTGCTCGCCTCCATCCTGGTCCTACGCCTGTGTACATTGCTGTTCCCTGAAACCCAGCCGGTCAAAGCAGATGGCCGCTTGTCCTGAGCCTGGTTCTGCTGGAGGTTTCTTCCTCACGAGGGAGTTTTTCCTTCCCACTGTCGCTTCATGCTTGCTCAGGATGGGAGTTCTGCGATGGGGTTTGTCTCAGGGTTAACCGGAACCAACGACCGATGGATGAACGACATACACGTACCGGTGGGATAAGTTGGATGACTACGATCCCCGACTTCGCCACCGGGTTCGGGTCCCGGGGGGGGAGATATCCATAATCTATCTCCCTATGCCGGACATTCAAGCTCTCAGCGGTC
>JBBPBX010023869.1:23973-40168 GCA_038048925.1 Garcialebias charrua
CCCCGACTTACGAACGAGTTCCGGACCTACGGGCCGTTTGTAAGTGGAAAATAACGTAAGCCGGACTACATACAAAAAATATATATTTATATATATTTTAAATAAATTCATAAATGTACAGTACTGTGGACCTACGGGCCGTTCGTAAGTGGAAAATAACGTAAGTCGGACCACATACAAAAAAATATATTTATATACATTTTTTAAATAAATACATAAATGTACAGTACTGTACAGTTACCAAGCACTTTGTCACGGTACGGTGGGGGTTGGAGGGATGAGCCCAGTGGTGCAGACAGGCAGACTCTCAGAGGCACGAGTAGTAAACAAAAACACTTTGATAAAACAAAATCAAACACTGACGTGGCAGTACATAACAAAACCTAATACTGACGCTCAAACTGTGGTTGGAATACTGGAACAACAAATACAGACAAGATGTACTCACAAAACCAAGGAGCTGAGACACGACACACCAGGGAACATGGACGAATGACCCGACAATCACACACACAACAATGCAGACTAAAATATGCCTCATAATTAACTATAAACACAAACATCTGAGACGCAGACCTGAGACGCAGAGCTGAGAGACAACGTGTAAGGAGGGAGACAGACCAACAGAGGGATCCATCCCTAAAGTACCACCCCTCAAAGACGCCCCCGGCGTCCCCAAAGAACACCCCCCAAAAACCAGGGTGGGCAGATGGAGGAACTGCAGGAATGGTGGGCACGAGAACACAAGGACAGGGGACAAAACACAAGGACAACAAACCAAAAACCGACAGGAACAGGGCCTGGGACAAATACCAAACACAAAGGCTAAACTAGAAAAAACTGTGAGTTAAGTGCAAAAACTAGAACTAGGAAACACTACGGGAACTAAACATATACTAAACCTAGAAAACCAAGTGACCAACCATCGTGGCCAGGACGTCGACATTGGGCAAGGGCCCGTCAGGCAGGCGACCGGGAGACCGTCCATCGTGCAGGGTCTCGTCTGGCGGACGACCGGTCAGGCGGGCGGCTGGAAGGCCGTCCACCACTAGGAACTTCCGATGACAACGAGGCCTCAGGATAGCAGAAGACGTGGGTGGCACCCTCCAGGGCCCACCCGGAAGAGGGAGTGTGGGAGGCGCCCTCCATCGCCGTGGAGGCGTCAGCGGTGTGAAGACCCTCCATCGATGTGGAGGCGTCAGCGGTGAGGAGACCCTCCATCGACGTGGAGGCGTCAGTGGCGTGGAGACCCTCTATTGACGTGGAGTCTGTGGCGGCTTGGAGACCCTCCATCGACGTGGAGGCGTCTGTGGCGTGGAGACCCTCCATCGATGTGGAGGCGTTGGCGACGTGGAGACCCTCCATCAACGTGGAGGCAACACCCTCTGGTGCCGCAGGCAGGGTAGCGCCCTCTGCTGGAAACGCAGGCAGGGCATCACTCTCTGATGGAGATGCAAGCAGGGCAGCACCCTCTGCGGGAGGTGTAGACAGGGCTGCGCCCTCTGCTGGAGACGCAGGCAGGGTAGCGCCCTCTGGAGACGCAGGCAGGGCAGCGCTCTCTGGGGACCTTGAAGAGTTAGTACACTCTAAAACAAACAATTCACTTTTCAAAGCTCTAGTTAGAGTCAATATTTGAGTGAGACCAGGGTTTGGTATTAAACAAGGACTATTAGTAATTATGTTTTCAATAATGGAATAAGTCTTATATTTGTACTGGCAATCTGGGTTATTGACAGCAGCATAAAACGGTCTGTTTATCTGCTGTAGAGTGAGAGTGGCCTCAGATCTCTGTTCCATAGCGATCTCTGTGGTCGAGGAGAGATCTGTCCACTCCTGAGTAAAGCGAGAGCTCTAACACTCTTCATCTGTGTGTCCTGCAGGCTCTTCCTGCATGAGTCCTGCAGGTGTAGTGACCCCTGTGGTCAACGTGTGATCTGACCGCTCCTCATCTGAGCGGGAGCTCGAACACTCCTCCTTCTGTGAAGGAGTTTTGTGAGGAAGTTTCCTCTCAGCTACGTGTCGTGCAAGAGCCTCTGTGTCTCCTGCAGACGTGTTGTGGGGGATCCCATAGCCCCACCCTTAAAGCACGTCTCCCCTGAGACGTCATGGAGCACGGGTGCAGGTACCCCTCCCCCTTTGAAATCATCCCTGGCTTTTCTGACAACGTGGGAGAAACGGGGGGAAACGGGCTGAAACCCGGAAATGTTCGTCTTCGGCGGTCGCCGCCTCCTCCAGTAGGGCCGCGTTATCGGAACTGGATCGGACCAGAACTCTTCTGGGTCCGAATCGTACTCTTACACACACCACAGTGAAATGGCTCACGCAAGAGTGAAGGAGAAAGATGGTTTGGAACGGCCGTCTCCGCGTCTTCTCCTCGCTCGCTCCGCGACCAGAAGCAGGGACGGGAACTCTTCCAGCCCGGGTCTATGGCGGCTCCAAGCGGGTTCTGTCCGAAACCCGCCAACTCGGATGACTGCAGCTTCCCTCTGAGCTGACGTAGTCATCTTCTGCCACTGAGTTAAGTCTGAATCACCTGTCTGGGCTCAGTATGGTCAGGTCATTTCTGTCACGGTACGGTGTGGGGTTGGAGGGATGAGCCCAGTAGTGCAGACAGGCTTCGGCTTCTCGAAATGCGTTCGGTGGGAACACGGCTTGAGTCTGCCCCTACTCAGAGACGTCCCTTCATCAGGTAATTCAGATCGGTCCAGAGCAATAACACAAACTGTAGGAGTTTTTAAAGCTCTGGATCTACGTCTGAATGTTGTTGATGCGCCAGCTTTAAAGTTCTTGGGCGTTGCTACGACATCCATCTTGTCAACACTTCAGCCAAAAAGTTCTGCACTTTATGAAAAAGTTAAAACTGATATTGTCAACAAGCCCTGGAGCTGATTAAAGCCCTGATGATGATGATGATGATGATGATGATGATGATGATGATGATGATGATGATGATGATGATGATGATGATGATGATGATGATGATGATGACCGAGAGATTCAACCACCTCAACCGTTCAAGAAGATGTATTGTTCTTTTATTATTATTATCTAATTAACTTTTTAATTTAAAATTATAATCTTATTAACTCTTTTTTTTAACTCTTTGTGTTTTATTTCCAGTCTGGGACAGAGATAGCAGCTGTCTTTTTCCTCTTCAGGGAAATCCACCAGCGCACCTGCAGCGAAGAAGTGTGTGATGACTGAACTCTGAACTGTTCCTGTCCCACCTGGAGGAGCAGGTCCAAGAAGAGGTTGTTGTGAGTAATGAGGACAAATACAGCCACACTGCTGCTACTGTTGTTATTGAGATGATTTTCTCCACCACTGGAGATATTCACTGCTAGCCTGGCCCTCGCCATTCCTACGCAGCTCCGCTCAATTATCATTTCCCTTCACTGCTGGGTCTGGGACTTGTCCCATAGACAAGGATATCTCCGGTAGATTTTTGACCGGACCAATCAGAGAACAGAAGGCGGAGTTTTGAACGACGTCGACTGACGTCGTCATTCAAAATGGCTGCCGCCACGAAGGAATTTTCAATAAAACAAGGTAAAAAACTATTATTTCTCTGCTGATAAAAAATGTATTTCTTAGCTAACGTTATATCAGAAGTGTTCCTGAGCAATCAGAGAGCAGAAGGCGGAGTTTTGAACGACGTCGACTGACGTCGTCATTCAAAATGGCTGCCGCCACGAAGGAATTTTCAATAAAACAAGGTAAACTATTATTTCTCTGCTGATAAAAAATATATTTCACCGCTGACGTTATATCAGAAGTGTTCCTGAGCTTAACAGTTCCTAAATCAATTCACGAAATGGTCAAATCTGCTGGATTTAAATAGTTTCGGTTTGACATTTTCCAAACAGCCTCGGGTGCGCTACGAAAATAAATGATAAAAAATCGAATTTTATCTCAAATGTTTCATCTAGGCCAACAGTCAGTAAATTAGAGACATATAATTACACACTGGTAGCAGAAAAAATATCCACCGAGTGGTTTCTGAGCTTTTTATCTGAATAGCCTGGACCTCGCCAGGCTAAACTAACAAAACTCCGCCTTCTGTTCTCTGATTGGTCCATTCAAAAATCTAACGGAGAAATCGCTGTCTATGGGAGAGATGCCAGACCCTAGTACAAAGCGAAGTGAAGGACATGGGTCTGGTATCAACCAGGCTAATTCACTGCAAGAAGATCTGTGCTTTTGACAGAAAGTGGACAAGTTGATATTTTTGGACTAAAACTTTAAACTTGATTATTTAGATCATAAACAGTCTGTTGCTGCTTATTGTTCTGGTTCTGGTATTGTATTTATTAAGATTTTTATTATTGTTAATATAGTTTACCATATTTTTCGGAGTATAGGTTGCACCTTTTTATCATTTTTTCATGGCCTGCGACCTATACTCAGGTGTGACCTATATATGGCTTTTTATCACTTTCGGCGAAACAAATTTTAAAATCCAGCTCATTTCACAATTACGTTCATTTATTAAGGAAAAGTTCAGCTCAGACACATATTTGCTATAATTTTTATCAAACAAATAATTGTTTTTAAGTGTTAATCTTCCTAAAAGCCTTGCTGTGCGCTCCTGTGGCAGACATTTGCAGCAGAGCTAAACGTAGGTGCGACCTATCTAGGGAATTTTCCAATCTACTGGTAATAATTGGACAATGCGACCTATACTCCGGTGCTACCTATACTCCGAAAAATACGGTATTTATTATAAAGATTGCTGTTTATTTAAAATATCATCCAAATGGGTTTTATTTATTTTTATACAAACGTATTGTTTAATTGGCATGCTTTCAAAATTAACTTTTTGTAAGTCTTTTGTTTTGTACCGAAAATTAACCGAACCGAAGCCTTCTTGTAATTGAACCGAACCAAAATGTGATTTTTAGCGTACCGTTACACCCTTAATATATACATATATATATACATATATACAGTGGTGGGCCCTCTGACCGCTAGGTAGCGCTATTGCGCTACTCCGCTTATAGCGTAGCTAAATAATCTGTTAGCTTTACAGCGGATTGACTAAGTTTTATAATTCATAAGCGGATTTGTGCTATTTTTATTTAAAATGCAGTACCGCTAATAACTAATTATCTATCAGTAAAAACGAAATAACGTATTTACGAGCAGCGCCGGATGTGGTCCGTCACAAAAAAGCGTCCCCCTCAGTCTCTTGGTGTGTGCTCTCTCTATAGCAGTTAGCAGCCAGTGTGTTACTCTGGAGCCTTATTGCTTGTTTTCGAAGAGTCAGACGAAGACTTTTTAACATGGAGGGTGAACTTATGGATGTTTCTCAGCGGCCTACGCGACGCGTCTGGATTTAAAAATAGAAGTTCGCCACATTAGCACTCTTCAAAATGGCGTCCGCGACGGCCAAAGAAGCCAGGATTTTACAACAAAACACGGTAAAACAATTATTTCTTTGCTGAGAAAAAATATATTTCATAGCTGACGTTATAGCACAAGTTTTTCTGAGCTTGAGAGTTTCACGAAATGGTCAAATCTGCTGGATTTAAAAAAAGTAGTTCACCATTAGGACTCTTCAAAATGGCGTCCGCGACGGCCACAGAAATTAAGAACATAAAATAGACAGGGCAGCAAACTTACATACTCAGGGAATCACAAGGAACTCAGGAGACAGAGGCAACAGGAGACAATGCCAGGACAATGATAAACACAGAGATACAGACTTATTTTTGATTTGATTTGATGTTCATTCATTCATTTTAAAAGAACAATACAAAACAGTTTCATCAGATACAAGGATGAATAGACTTTTAGCTGAATGGATGGATGGATAGACAGTTAGCTGGATGGCTGGATGGATGGATGATAGACAGTTAGCTGGATGGCTGGATGGATGATCTTTAACAAGTTCTAAAATCATTAAAATTTAACCTCAGCTTGTGCCTCTGACCCAACAGAACCTCCTTCAGCAGCAGAACCCTCTGTGGTTCTCTGACTTCATCAGTCTCTCTCCTGGTTCTGGAGGAGTTCTGACCCACTCTTCTTTCCATTGTTGCTTCAGTTCTTTGAGGTTTCTGCTCAGCTCTCTGAAGGTTTCAGGTTCAGGTTCTGGACTCTGACTGGGCCGTTGATTTGATTTGATGTTTATTCATTCATTTTAAAAGAACAATACAAAACAGTTTCATCAGATACAAGAATACAAGTAGGATAAAATGAAAGGAGCAGAAAGAAGATGAAATCTTATTATATCTGCCCCTTATTTCACAGTTTGTTCAACCAATGATAACCTTCAAACTACATCACAAAATGAATAACTCTACTTAAAGGGGACCACATGTAAGTACTGTATTTAAAAAATTTATGTTATGTCTGTGTGCTATCTTGACAATATTAATTCATTTTAATACACAAAATAATTCTTAGATAATTAATTATACCCTTTTTAATTCTGCCAGTTTTAACTTTCGTTTTGAACGACCGGTTTCTGATAGAAGTTCTGAAGTCCACGCCCTTCAACGATCTGTTTACGCCCTCTGCACAGCCAGTATCTGTAATGTGTTGTTGTTTTAAAATTAGCTCGTTTTTTATTACTCATTTGACTTACTGTTAGTGTTAGCTTAAGATAACTTACCGAAACCCGTCTGAGCGCGCCGCAGTTTGCTGCTCCTTTTAGCATGAGACCACCCGAATCCGAAGCTAATGTTAGCTTGTTCCTCTTCCGGTTTTCGCCAGCTCCGCTCGTTGCACGCGGAGACTTTGAGAGTTATCGCTGTTCCAGTCAAGACACACAAAGTTCACCAAGTGTCTCCCGTAAATTAATCGGTAAAGAGAAGGTCCTCGCTGTTGCGAGGCTTCTGCCAGGCTGCTGCGAGGCTGCACAGTTGAAGCTCCGCTCCATCGCGCCAGAAGAGGGGCTCGTTGACGCCGGTCCCTACGTCGGGGGTCTGCTCGTTTAATTTTTGCCGGCTGCGCGTTTGGAGCGATCGCAAATACACTAAAAATTGAACTAAAACATAAAAATAACAATTATACTTTATTTATAAAGCCATTTAAAAAAACACAGCTGCAACAAAGTGCTGTACACATGAAATTAAGAACATATAAACAAAAGATGAGATGAAATCATGAAAAACAACAGTCATGTGTTTAATACAGAAGTGGGTTGAGCCTAACCAGGGGTTGCTAGGTGAGGGGCTGGACTCAGGTTTGATCTGATTGGCTGGCGGCTTGTGACGTCAATAAATGCAGGAAGTGTGAATCCTGGTGTATTTATCAAAAATAAATAAATCTACTTAGAGTAAATAAACCACTGGGTGCATTTTTTTGGCACAAGGACTGTTTTTTTATGAAGTAAATACCCAAAGTTTAGTAAAAAAACATTAAAAAGTGAATTTTGCATGTGTGGTCCCCTTTAATTTATCTAACTGTAATACACAAACACACTAAGCTACATCATATATAGTTTTTGAGCAAGTCCTTTTTGACCTTTTTCTTAAATGTATACATTGGGCAGCACGGTGGCACAACTGGTAGAGCTGCTGCCTCTCAGCGAGAAGGTTGCCGGTTCAAATCCCGGTCCGGGGCCTTTCTGGGTGGAGTTTGCATGTTCTCCCCGTGCATGCGTGGGTTTCCTCCGGGTACTCCGGTTTCCTCCCACAGACCAAAAAACATGCTTGTTAGGCTGATTGGTGACTCTAAATTGACCCTAGGTGTGAGTGTGAGAGTGGATGGTTGTTTGGTGTGAGTGAGACAGGTCCCTCTTGTAAATGAGTCCCCGTGACTCAACGAGGCTAGCCTGTATAAATAAAGGTTGAATGAATGAAAAAATACAGTATATATGTATATGTGCTTCACACATGCAATGATGATGAGCAGCTAAACAACTAAAGTTTTTTTTTTTAAATCTATAACCAGTCTGCACAAGTTGAAAAGAAAGAAGCCTATTGAACAGCCCAAAATTACAACAGTCACACATGAAAAGCTCGAAAGTCAAAGAATGTCAAAATAAATTGCTTTGACCTTCAGCAGGTCAGACGACAAGAGAATGACAAACGTGTTAAACAAAAGTTTGCTTTTTGTACAAGTGAGAACATGTCTTAAAGAGTTGCTTTTTAAACAGATGTTAAGAAGATAAACTGACTGTTTTATGCAGCGAGGTTGACAAACTAATGGCCATGTACATGTTTTACATGGGATTCTGGAACAGTTTCAGTTTCGGTATGGTCATGTGATCATTATGTTTTAGAGAAATTGCATTTCCTGTGAAAATGCAGTGTGACTGCAGTTTGTGAATTGCAGAAGAACGTGCAGAAAAATAACTGAAATTAGCTAAATATGCATTCTGAAATGTGGATGAAATGGAAGAACAAGCCTAAGTTAGCAGAATAAAAGCAGAAAGAACACATATTTGTTGAATTAGGTTTAAATCAGCAGAAATGAGCAGAAACATTAGGAAATTCTAGCTAAAATAGCTGAAATGAGCAAAAATAGTTGAAAAGTCGCTGAATGTGCAGACAGGAGGTTAAACTAACAGAAGGAAATCGAAAGAGATGAAATGAGCGGGAAAAAAGTGGAATTAGCTGAAAAAGCTATGATTAGCATAGAACAGCTAAATAGTAACTGAAATAGCTGAATTAACTGAAACTAGCTGAATAAGCTGAACGAAACACAAGTTGAAATAATCAGAAATAAGTTAATTGGGCTAAAATTAGCAGAAATAGCATGAAAAACTTGAATTTATCTGAAAAAAGCTGAAATTAGTTAATGCTTAATGTTTGTTTAAGCCACCTAACTCTTATTTATGACTCTTTAAAACTTAAAAATGTTTCAAAACTCAAGAAATGACAATGGACAAAGTTTGCCTCAGTTTCTTTAGCCAAATACATGCAAAAATGAATATTAAAACTGGGTGCCAGACAGAAAACAGTATTTTAGAGCCAACAAGTTGATTCCTGAAGGGTTGGTAGTTAAAAAAAACGCAGCATACTGCTGATATATCTGAAGCTCCAACGCTGTATGTCATGTCAACACTGTGTGTCTAGACAATGTCTACCCACTCTTTGGCATTAATTGCTGTAAGAGATGTTTCGAAATGCAGTCTAATGGTTATTTACTTTGGTTTGGTCTTTGCCTGCAAGAAAGAGACTTTTTGCTTTACTACTAAGTATTTCATCAACCATTCATCAACGTGGTATTTTGGAGCGGACACATTCAAAATATGGTGGGGGAAAAAAATGAGAGTCGGTCATTTAATTGAGGTTGAACTAGCGTTTTTCCTTCACAACCACTAAATCATCTCCACTGGAATCTGAAAATTGGACCTTTGAACATCTTTCACTTGAGGAAAAATAGGCTTGTTTTGTTACTGGCGGGGAATGCCTTCAAAAAAAAAAGAGGGGGGTATGAAGGAGGCTAAACAAACAAAAGACGTAGCACATAAAACACACATCATCTTCAGAGTGAGTACTCATAAAGAGGTGCTTTCATAAAACTGCTAAACAAACACTTTGAGCGGAGCTGCTGGGCTGAAGACGCATCGAGCAGCGAAGGCATCTGCAGAATGTCCTGTAGGCTGCGAGCGACGTTCGAGGCTCAAGACAAAAAATACATAACACAAAGAATTAAAACTACCGGTAGTTGTATGTTTACTTTCTCCCTGTAGCCAGATTATTATAATTTTTTTAATTTCTTCTATAATGGTGTGTTCATAACGTTTTAGGTTCGGATGTAGGAACAATGATCCTGGAAAGTTACCTGAAAGAGCTGTTTATTCTCTCAGGGTGTGGTAGAGCTTTAGGTTGAATCCTCTTTACCTATTTATCTCTACACCTTTTTTTGCTGAGTTCATATAAACGGCTGGGGGTGTCTCTGGTAAATCTGGTGTCTGGTTCTCCAGCTTTTCAGGGGCAAGGCAGGATTAAATTGGGTGTGGGCCTCTGAGCTTGAGCTACCTTTGGAGCCCTATTGACATAAAAGTTGGAAAATAAAACCCCAGAACATGGTCAATGAAATAACTTAACAGTTGTGGTTCAACAGAATTATCACAAAAAAACAAATACAGGTAGTCCTTGACTTACGACAGAGATCCGTTCCTACGCGGCGGCGTCAACCAAATTTCGAGGAAAGTCGAAATATACGTACATACTGCACCATATACATGTACAGTACAGTATTACCAAGCACTTAGCCTATCCTAACACAGTACCCTACATAATCATAAATAAATAAAAAAACGTACATTTGGGAGCCATAATGAAGGGAAAAAAGTTATGGCCTACTTCCTCTGTCCATCGGCCGTATTATCCATTCGTGTACGATGTAAAACCACCGTCCAGCTCGGTCCATCCTCCATATTCTCTATTCGTTTACGACGTAAAACTGCGTTCACAGTACAGTTTTGCTTTGTTTTTTGAATGTCTAGAGGACCAGACTTAGCTTTTTTAGAGAGTACAGTGTAGAATTCCTCCACTGCTACGTTTACTACGTAAAAGTGGAAACTGCGTAACTCGGCTTTTCAAAATACATTTTCAAAATAATATATATATTTTTTATTTTTTTATTTTTTTATGGGAGATGCGCCGTAACCACGAAACGTCGTAACTCGAGACCATCGTAACCAAAGGACTACCTGTAATTTAAATGGCCTTATTCATGCTCAGTAATCCAGGTAGAAAATCTGAAAGTTATGCACCATAACTCATGTTCCCTGAAGGAAGGGAACGAGGTGCAACATACTTGCTATGGGAATTGCGCCCCCGCGCGATTACCTGAAGGAATACACTCACGCCTTTACGGCTAGGGGCGTCACTGCCGCGCCAGAGGCCCCGCCCTCTGGCTACTTAAGCGGCGTGCGCCCCTCCATCTTCCTCTGAAAAGTGCACTTCACCGAGCTTTCAGCATTGAAAAGGGCCAGTTATGTTGCACCTCGTTCCCTTCCTTCAGGGAACATGAGTTATGGTGCATAACTTTCAGTTCCCTTTCAGTCATGTTCTCTCGGTGCAACATACTTGCTATGGGAACGTAATCCATTCACGCCCTTGAAATGCTCAGTAAAATGCATGCTAGAGTGAACGTCTGCCTCTGATCAGTAGGCATCCCAAGGCTACTTTCTACTGAATGTTAGAAAGAACAGCCTGAGTGACGTCACCTGCAGTAACATCCAAACTGTAATGCCTTGCAAAAGTATTCAAGGAGCTCCAATTCGCAGCAGCGCAGATGTCTGCAACTGGTACACCCTTGAACAATGACCAGGAAGTGGCAAGGCCCCTAGTGGAGTGAGCATGCACTCCAGAGGGTGCCTGCTGACCTTTGCTACGGTAGGCCCTCTTGATGGCCTCAGTCACCCAGTGTGAGATGTAGTGCTTTAACAGATTAACCGAGTTTTCGACAGATCGAGTGCTTTGACTTCTATCGAGGCTTTTTTGTCCAACTCGGGTACCCGTAGTGACGTCATCACGTCGCAGTAAGGTCTGTACGTCACATCACGTGATAAAAACAGAGCGCGGGGTAGCTTTTAGCTTTTAGTAGACGCTACAAAATGGATTCCTTTGTGCGCACGGATGTATGGAGCTGGTCCAGTCTTGTCAAAAAGGTAAAACAGTTTATAATTTTATAAATTGCGCTACTCATTGAAACATCCTGTTGACTTGAACACCGTAGTAGATTGTGACAGCAGAGGGCAGTGTTGCAATGCAGGTCCCATATATAACATGGCCGAAACGGCTTCATCTCTCTCGTTTCACAAAGAAAAAGAAACAAATATTCATCTCTCTAGAGCACATATGTCAAGGTGGCGGCCCGCGGGCCAGATCCGGCTCGCAAAACAATTATTTATGGCCCCCTGGATGATATTTAATAACTATTAGAGCCGGCCCGCAAGCCACAGAACACCGGCAGCCGGCTCTCAGCTGTTAACAAGGTGAAATGTCCGCTGCTAAGCTTCATTCTAACTCCGGCTGAAGTGGTGGAGGTGCTCAGCTTCATTCTAACTCCGGCAGAAGTGGTGGAGGTGGGGGGTGGGAGAAGTGACGATATTCCAATGCGCAGCAACACTTTCCTCAGCCCTCCCCATCTTGTTTTCTCACAGACATAGTCTCGCGAGTTTTGGGTGCAGTGACTGACGAGACTTTAAGACAGCAGTGGAGCTATCGGTGCGAAGTAAACATGGATGCTGCAGAACTAGCAAACAAGCAAACGAAAACTTATTATTTTCACACAGAGTGGGAGGAGGAGTATTTTTTTGTTTATTCTAATTCGAAGTCTATTTGCCTCATCTGTAATTCGAGCGTTGCCTTGCCCAAAAAGTGTAACTTGGAGCGGCATTTCAAGACGATGCACAAACTGTTTGAGACAGATTTCCCTCCTAAAAGTTGTTTATGGACTCAGAACATGCGGGAGCTAAAACACAAGCTTGCAGCACAGCAATTGATCTTCACTCAGCCCAGCACAAAAGGTAAGGTTGCTACGATCGCCTCCTACCGTGTTAGCTGCATCCTGGCTCAACATAAGAAGTCTTTCAGTGATGGAGAAGTTATGAAAGAAGCGTTTATTATTCTGCATTATTCACCTGGATTATTGATCATAAATCAGGATGTTATTCTGTGTTATTTACCTGGATTATTGAGCATGCATCAGAGTGTTATTCACCTGGATTATTGAGCATGAATCAGGATGTTATTCTTTTATTCACCTGGATTATTGAGCATAAATCAGGATGTTATTCTGTGTTATTTACCTGGATTATTGATCATGCATCAGGATGTTATTCTGTTATTTACCTGGATTATTGAGCATAAATCAGGATGTTATTCTGTGTTATTTACCTGGATTATTGATCATGCATCAGGATGTTATTCTGTTATTTACCTGGATTATTGAGCATAAATCAGGATGTTATTCTGTGTTATTTACCTGGATTATTGATCATGCATCAGGATGTTATTCTGTTATTTACCTGGATTATTGAGCATAAATCAGGATGTTATTCTGTTATTCACCTGGATTATTGAGCATAAATCAGGATGTTATTCTGTGTTATTTACCTGGATTATTGATCATGCATCAGGATGTTATTCTGTTATTTACCTGGATTATTGAGCATAAATCAGGATGTTATTCTGTTATTCACCTGGATTATTGAGCATAAATCAGGATGTTATTCTGTGTTATTTACCTGGATTATTGAGCATGCATCAGGGTGTTTTTCTGTTATTCACCTGGATTATTGAGCATAATTCAGGATGTTATTCTGTGTTATTTACCTGGATTATTGAGCATGCATCAGGGTGTTATTCTGTTATTCACCTGGATTATTGAGCATAAATCAGGATGTTATTCTGTGTTATTTACCTGGATTATTGATCATGCATCAGGATGTTATTCTGTTATTTACCTGGATTATTGAGCATAAATCAGGATGTTATTCTGTGTTATTTACCTGGATTATTGATCATGCATCAGGATGTTATTCTGTTATTTACCTGGATTATTGAGCATAAATCAGGATGTTATTCTGTTATTCACCTGGATTATTGAGCATAATTCAGGATGTTATTCTGTGTTATTTACCTGGATTATTGATCATGCATCAGGATGTTATTCTGTTATTTACCTGGATTATTGAGCATAAATCAGGATGTTATTCTGTTATTCACCTGGATTATTGAGCATAAATCAGGATGTTATTCTGTGTTATTTACCTGGATTATTGAGCATGCATCAGGGTGTTTTTCTGTTATTCACCTGGATTATTGAGCATAATTCAGGATGTTATTCTGTGTTATTTACCTGGATTATTGAGCATGCATCAGAGTGTTATTCTGTTATTCACCTGGATTATTGAGCATAAATCAGGATGTTATTCTGTGTTATTCACCTGGATTATTGAGCATAAATCAGGATGGTATTCTGCATTATTCACATGAGTTATTGATCATAAGTGTTTATTGAGGCTTTATTTAATATTTTATTTAATTCATTTATTCATTCATTTAAAAGAGACAAAATAAAACAAATTCATAAAAAAAAACATTGAATGAAAAGAGTGCAGAAAGAAGAAAAAAAACTTCTATCACCTCCTTATAATAAACATTGAACCAGTCCGGCCCTTGGCTTGTAGCAAATTTGTTTTTTTGGCCCTCGGTGTATTTGACTTTGACACCCCTGCTCTAGAGCTATTAAAAATCTATAAACACAATCTCTAAAAGTAAACCTAAATTGCACAGCACTGCAGGCGGTGGTACGGTGTGGCTGTGGCCCCATTTGTTTTTTAAGTTTCGGTTTTCAGCGCATTACTTTCACTTTTAAAATTAATAATAATAACTAATAGTTTTGTTTTTCCTGTGACTTATCTGCAGTATGATAAATGATAGGAGCATAATAAATGCTCCCAATGTTTTGTTGGTCTTTTTTTTTCTTTTTGTAAAGACGTTTTTTATGCATTTATATTTATTTATTTATTTTTCATCATAAGACACTGTGACGTCATCGGCTACTCGAGCACCGCTCGAGTTTTTTTATGTTAATGTTGAGGTTAAAAATTATGTACTCGTTCAACCCCTAGTGAGAGATGTTGTTTTGATAGGGCTCTCCCGGTAGCAGGTGCTGCAAAGCAGACAAACAGTTGATTTGTTATTCTCCATTCGGCTGTTCTCTGCATGTAGGTGCGTAAAGCCCTCACTGGGCAGAGAGCCTGTAGTCTTTCCTGATCCTGGTTCAGGACAGAGGCAGGTGGAAAAGAGGAGAGTTCAAAGTCTAGACTCCTATAGTTCAGGGTCCAGACCTTGGGGGTGTATGTGGGATTAGGCCTCAGTGTGACCTTTGACCCGTCTGGGGCGATTCTGGTACACATTGGATGTACAGATAATGCGTCGAGGTCACCCACGCGTTTCGCCAAGCAAAGTGCCAGGAGTAAGGCCGTTTTATAAGATAGTAGATCTATCATAGTCTCACTCAATGGCTCGAATGGGGGGTCGCATAGAGCCCCCAAGACCAAACCAAGGTCCCAACCAGGAGTCAGGATCCTGCTGGGTGGTTTAGACTGAAGAACACCCTTCATAAATCTTATTATGATTGGGTGTGCTCCAGGTGTCCTGTTTCCCCAGCCTTCATGACAAGCAGAAATAGCTGAAAGGAAGACTTTAATCATTGAATGAGAACGACCCTTCTCCAAGAGATCCTGAAGGAAGGTCAGGATTTGGACCAGGTTGCATGCATAAGAAACAATATTTCTTTCTGAGCACCAGGCCTCGAAGATACGCCATTTCTGAGCGTATAAAGATTGTGTTGACCCTGCACGAGCATTCTGTATGGTTAATACCACGTTTTCCGGCAGGCCTGTCGCCATCAGCCTGTTTCTTTCAGCCGACAAGCTGAGACTTTTGGCAGTTTTTGGCCTGGGTGGCCGCAACGCCTCCTCTGGTGACCCAGAGGCCAACAGCCCCTGGGAGTCCACCAGGTGGCAGCTTGTCCCTGAGTTGTCCTGCTCAGGGATAATTGAGGATGGCTACAACCTGTCATCTCCATTAGACAGGTTTGGAGGAGAATTATTATTATCTTCCTCCAAATTATGGAGCTGTAGGCCACATAGGCGAGCAGACCTCCTAACTCCAGTCCTTTTTGTGGGGTGGCCTAGATCATTGGCCCTTGGGTTCAATGAAGCCCTGGTGCCAGGAAAACTGACCGGATCCTGAATTAATTTTAAAGACAGCATTGGATCAGCACGTAGAGGGAGGTCATGTGCTACCTGACTGCTACATGGGCTTTGCGTGTCTCTCGTTAATAACAAAGGAGCATCCGCCACACGAGAGCGTGGGTGGTTCCTTTCAAGCCTTGGTGATAAAGAGTGCAGTTCCCTTCGAACAACAGGAAGAGGAATCTGATTACACTCAGACTTGTTTTTGTCCACAGCCAGCTGAACACAGCTTCTGTGAAGGTGTGAAGTTCTAAGCTGTGTGAGGGCGTCTGAAGCAGCCCCCCCGTCGAGAGACGTTGTTGACTCGGCTCCTTGAGCTGCGGACACGTCACGTGCCCGTCTGTTTGGTGTATTGGCTGTCTCGCCTTTGACAATGGGGCGAGAGCCTAAACACGTGACCCTCCTCACCTGCCTCTGTAAGGGGCAAGGAGGGTGTTTACAGACGCCACTGTGTCTGCTCACCGCAGATGAAACAGAAGCAGTCTGCCGGGGCTTATTAAATATTCTAATACCCCGTGGGCC
>JBBPBX010023870.1:0-14090 GCA_038048925.1 Garcialebias charrua
TTTTTTTAAATTAGTATTAGTATACTTTATTTATTGTAAAGAGTGCTGTTTATTTAAAATTTCGTCCAAATGGGTCACTTTTATTTATTTTTATACAAACGTATTGTTTACTTGGTATATTTTCAAAATAAACATTTTGTAAGTCTTCATTTTGTCTTTTTTTGTTCCAAAAATTAACCGAACTGAGCCCTCCTTGATTATAAAATGAAATGAGGAGAAAAAGGTAAATTGGCAACAAAAGGCTGAAAAGGCTAACAAAAAGCTGAAATTAGCAGGAAGAAGCTGAAAAAAGCAGGACAGTTTGAAATTATTAGAAAGAACCATAAAATATGAAAACGAGGGGAAAATAATAAAGGCTAAATTTCACAGGAAATGTAATAAAGAGTAACTGAAACACGGGGAAAACAAGTGAATTTAGCAGAAAGAAAGAACATTTTAAAAAAGCTGAGACAAAACAAACAGCACAAAGGTGTTTAATACTGTATGTGCAGCAAGATCCATTCATTTTCAACGAGAAAAAACATGGCCAAGAAACTGTGGTATATTTTCATCAGACTATAAATTATCTCACTGAAATGTGTGATTATTTGTATTAAAGTTCTTATAGCATCATATAATTTCATGTGTTAAAAGAAAAGGTGGAACATTTTTGTCTCTGGTTTCTGTTTCCCGTAAGAATGATGTTTAGTTACACACCTGCACCAACAGCAGATCATTGGTTCATTTATTGGTATCATTGGTTGAAAAGCTGGCCACGTGTTACAATAGGGAATTGGCCACTCGCCCGACAGAGTGGCCAGCTTTTAAAGAAAACTGTTTTTCATTGAATAAGTCTGGGCCGTTTCCTGGAACCTCGAGGGTCTCAGGAGTGGACCAGCGCTGTTGTGATTTTGTACCTTACATGTGTGGGTAAAACAAACCTTCTGAAATGGATGATGTTCACTTCTCCCGAGCCACCCGCTTCTGATTTTATCAGTCCATTAAATGGCCCCAATCATTTATTATCACCCCCATTCCTATCGCTCAGAATGCCCCTACTGTACCTACTAGTAGGTTTAAAGTTACGTTGTCACCGTTACAAGCGATGACAGCAGGCTCCGTCTTTAGCAAAGTGTTAAAGTTTCGAGTAAAGCCTCTTGCGTTACGTTTAGGGTCTTGGTTAGGTTTAGGCACAAGGGTAAGGGGGTTAGGGTTAGGGTTGGTTCTCTGGGTCAGGTTTAAGGTTAGGTTTAGGAAAACTGTTACATAAGCTGAAAAAAATAAAAACGCTACACTTCCGGGTTGACGGAAACACGCTGCCTACTCACAGCGATTATAACGCTGATAACGTTATGGTGTAGTGGCAAGGGAACCGACTTGGGACCCGAAGGACCCAGGTTCGAACCCCAGTCACGGCATAACTTGTGGTGTGTTTGAGCAGCACACCTCATCCCAATTGCTCCCCGGCGCGCTTTCTATAGCTGCCCACTGCCCCACCTGGTGGTGATTGGGTTAAATGCAGAGTCAAATTTCGTCTTGTATGGGAACATACACAGATGACAAAAATGTGACATTATTATTATTATATTATTAAACATGCTAGTAGGGAGTAGGTTACCTATTCTCCGCTACAAATGGGGATGATAACAGTTGATAACGCCCATTGTATGGACTGACAACATCCGAATCCGCTGCCCGAGCCTGCTTCAGACGCATGAACAAATCTTACAAAGCTAAATGTTTCAAAAAGTAAAAATGACTCAATAGATTGTTTATGGCTCCTTGGACTGAAGAGGTCTTTTGGATGAAGGACAAAACATCTTTAAAAAAAATAAATGTCCAGATGACCTGACTGAACTTTGCTGGATTTGTACTTGGCTTAATGAACTTTTGTAATGTAATGGATTAAATGATTTATAAACTTTTACAAAGTAAGACCTGCTGCGATGTTTGTTTTGGACATTGTAGCACTAACAAAGCAACTGGAGGAGTAGCTGGAGGTGGCAGAGGTCAATATTTGAAGATTTTCATTGGGGGTGACCAAAATGGACAGAATCAGAAAAGAGTGTATCAGGGAGACAGCTCAGGTTGACAGGTTTGGAGACAACGTTAGCGGAGCTGAGATGGTCTGGACATGTGCAGAGGAGGGACAAGGCATGTTTATGATGGGGCTGAAATGAAAAGAGGAATACGACACCTGGATGAGAGAAGAGGGATCTGTAGAGGGATTGAGTAGCAGAGGAGGATGCTACTGGTAAAACCAAACAAGTGGTTGCCAAAAAAGTACAGTGCTTATACAGTAGTAGCTTTTATACTTGAGCAGATTTTACTTCTAATGAGCGAACCATCACATCGTTTTATCACGTTAGGTTCTGCAGGTTAGGAATAAAACCTTTCCGTCACGCTCAGGCAGCTCTTTTTGTCCTCACCGACACATCAAATGAAAAATAAATGCCCCGCGTTGTCGTTTCCTTCAGACACGGACCGAGCAAATGACTGAAACAAACAGAATGAACAGTTTTCAGAGAAAACCTCTGAAAGGCGAGGTGTTTCCACCGCCCACGAACCGCTGCACTTTGAACTCAATCACACCTCTCGACGCATCGCTCCACGGCTGCAAACTCAGGATTTGCTGCCCCGATCCTTTCCATTCAATCATACAGGCAATTTCACATGTGACACAAACACATGCTGTTGTGTTTCCTTCTGCCACCTTTGTCATCGATACCCCTCCCCCACACAACACACTGTAACAATCTAAAAAGTCTCTTTCCGAGCGCCATCTTTTGATCTCAATCTCAAACTCATTACAGGATGAAGCATGAAGACCCTGTAGATGTGGCACGGCTGCTTGTTAACTATTTATTGTCACGATGCTCAGGAAATTGTGGCTTTCATGTGTGTGTGGGAAGAACACAGCTTCAAAGGTGCTTCTCTTTAATCAACCTCCACTGGAGTCGTTCACTCCTCAGAGATAATACAAGTGAAGCCTAAAATAATGACGTCATGGGCTGAGCTGAATGGGATCCTGCACAAACTGGGAGGGTTGCCACTGGAGTCAGGCTGAACACAGCCGGGCAGAGGTCATTCAACAGTCAGAGAGCCATGAACTGTCTACATCTTTCCAGTGGTGTAGTCTACATTTTTGTAGAGGGTATACTGCAGTTAGTTTTACGTTCGGCGTTGGACACCATTGAAGCCACTGATCGTGATGTCCAACGTAAAACTAACTTTACCGCAGTCGGTCCGTATAATGTGCTTAGAAACAAAAGTAAACTGGTTGGTACAATGTAATCAATTTATTTCGATTTTTAAACATATTGAACATTTCCAAATTCCAAAAGATAATGTACATGTATACCAATAGATTGTTACGGAAGTGTTTAACTGCCATTTACCATATCAATGATGCATGCCTAATGATATGTTCATTCATTCATTCAACCTTTATTTAAATAGATGAGTCACATTGAGCCTCAAAGACTCATTTACAAGTGAGACCTGTTTGGACAGACAATAAAAGTGGTGAAAAATGAGACAGGGTTTGGATATGATACATATGTAATATATCATTGGGAACTTTTTAGTGGGTATACTGAAATTCTCAAGATTTTCTAGTGGGTATACTGAAATTCTCAAGATTTTCTAGTGGGTATACTCCGTATACCCGCGTATCACGTAGACTACACCACTGCATCTTTCACATCTTCATCTCTTAAAGTGTTTTTATTTTGAAGCCTCATGAGCATAAAATCTCCATTTTGTAAAAGTCATCTCGGCTCTTTTTTCCCCACATCTTTGTCCTCCAGACTCAAAATCTGTGGTTGCATCACTCACGTCCTGATCCACATCAGGTCATAGGTAACAGTGCCAAGCATCGGACCATCCTCTTTACTACACACACATTGTTTTTGCATTTCTGTTACAAATGTCAGGATGGTTTGAGACTCTGACTTTAAGTTGAATAAACACATCAACTCTGCTCTACAATAAAGCTTCTTCCACTTAAGGCAGATTAAGATTAAGTCTGTGTGGACCTGATCTGACCTTGAAAAAAAAAAAAGTCCATGTCTTCAAGATCCATGCTCAATGATCCAGGTAAAAAATCCAACAATGTTCATTCAGGTCATCTGGACAGTTTCCTTTTTCTGTTGAGAGATGTTTCGCCCTCCAGCCGAAGGGCTTCATCAGTTTGAGGAGTCACAAACAAACTGTTTTCCCCACTAAGTGAAGGGTGAAATGTCTGAACAGAAAAATGAAACTGTCCAGTTGACCTGACTGAACGTTGTTGGAGTCCATGTCTTTGTTACAACCCGGCTGGACTACTGTGGGGCAGTCAGGTGTCCCTCTCATGTCTCCAACTCATCCAAAATGCTGCAGCTCAGCTTTTAACAGTAACTTGTAGATCCAAGCACATTTCACCAGTTCTGTCCTCCCTGCACTGGCTCCCTGTGCGTGTCGTAATTGATTTTAAAATTCTCACTTTGACCTTTAAAGAGGAACAGCTTCTAATCTGAAGCTGTCATTCATGAATACCTAACCAGGAAAATTACTGTATGGACACTTTGATTGAAAATTTAATACTTTATCTGTGAGTGCTGATTTCTTACCCATAAGCTGCTGTACTCATACCCATCTGCTCACATCAGACTCATGTTCAGGCTGCTGTTTAATACACTGTGTTATTGTTTAGCATCTATCTTAGATGCTTGTATCCTGTTTCTTCTTTTATACCTTATATTTTTGCTATTGTTGGGTGTAGCTGGGACCTTGAGTGCACAATTTCGTTCCACCTCATGTACCACATGAGATGTGAATGACAATAAAGTCACCTTGAACGTTTAAGTGAATTAATGACTTTGCACCCTCATACCTCTCTGAGCTACTTCTACTTTATGTTCCTTCTCGGGCGCTGAGATCATCTGACCAGCTGCTTTTGGTTGTACCAAAAACCAGGTTGAGGAGATGGATCTTTTTCAGTCGTGGGCCCTAAACTCTGGAACAATCTGCCCCTCAACATTAGACAGACCACATCACTTCCTGTTTTTAAATCCCTTTTAAAAACACAACTGTTTTCTCTGACGTTTAACACAGTGTGATTTGATTTAGTATTTCATTCTCATTGTTTTTGTGTTCTGACGTTTTTATTTGTGATGCTTTTAATTACATCTTGTTGTTCTTTTTTCTTCGATTACTGCCTTGAGTTTATTGTGAAGCCTTTTGGTCACAGCTGCTGTTTTGAATGTGCTTTATAAGTACATTTGACTGGACTTGTCTCCTTCCACAATTTTACATCCCTTCCTGCAGATTTAGAAAAGCCCATGCAAGTTTAAAGTAGCAATGAGTATTGCACATTCATTCATATCAGCAGACGTTGCATGATCTGAGCCTGTAGGGACCGCAAAGCAGAATTTCACTTGGAAGACTCTATTTCTGTGAAGACCATCACTCATTTTTAAGAAATGTTAATGTTGTTCATGCTTTATTATCACCTGAGCCAAACACATACAGGCACTAATTCCTCTGTGTCATGTTAGCAACATATCTGTTAAACCACTAACAGACTTTAAAGTGTAACTCACATCACCGTTGAAAGATAGCTCCGCCCCCAGACCAGATTCAAAATCCCTATGAAATGGGAGTGTCGAGAGACAAGGAGGGGAGGAGGTGAGTGGTTGTGCTGCGTTCATGCCCCCTCTAGCAACAAACTAAAACAAACTAAAACTCTAGCAAACAACTTACAGCAAGCAAAAACAAATAATTATTATGTAGATGTAAATGGTAAATGGAGCTTATTTATATAGCGCTTTCCAGCCCCCTGTGAGGAGCCCCAAAGCGCTTTACAATACCAGCCATCCACCCATTCATTCAGACATTCATACACCGGTAGTGGTAGCCTGCCTTGCAAGGCGCCATCCAGACCTACCGGGAGCAACTCGGGGTTAAGTGTCTTGCCCAGGGACACAACGACACATGGTGGGCGGATGCGGGATTTGAACCTCCAACCTTCCGATCAGGGGTCGACTGCCATTACCACTACACCACGGCCGCCCCTGTATTTATCTATTCTCACCCGATCTATCCAAAACAAAAGGCTTAAAAAAAAATTAAATACTACAAGGTATGCCGTGACCAGGGATCGAACCCGGGTCTGTCAGATCCCAAACCTTCTCCTACACCACTGCCCTATCTTTGCATTCATGCATCACTCGTCCATCGCTCAATAAGAAAACAAATACAACCAAATAGTTTCGATGAAGTGAAAAGTATTCTTACAATAAATAAGTTAAAATATACAAATACTGTAACCAGTGCCATTCCGAAAACTATAATATGCTTTGTTGCAGAGCTTTTCCGTGCAATGTGCCACTTCCATGTAAGGTATGAACTGCCACGAGGACCTTCTCATCTCTGCAGGGGATTGGCTCTGCTTGAACCACTTTTGTGGCGACAGAGTGAGAAAACACGTCACAGTGAGAATCGTAGACCAATCAGAAAATTAGGGTGCAATACATCTGTTCAACCCATAGGACTACCGTAAACACGTTTTTAGACCAAATATTGCCAATTTAAACAAATACGCACGAATACATGAAAATTAACACATACATAGTGCTATGAAACCTTTTAAACACATTCTAGGGAATTTATCAGCTAAAAAAAGTTAATTTTGGGGTGAGTTACACTTTAATTAAAAGTAGCAATGGAACGGCAGCGCAGATTACCCACCCTTTTTGGAGTCCTTGGAGGGGGTATTGGAGGGTGCGCCTCCTGGGGACTCCCTTGTTCTGCTGGGGGACTTCAACGCTCACGTGGGCAATGACAGTGAGACCTGGAGGGGTGTGGTTGGGAGGAACGGCCCCCCTGATCTGAACCCGAGTGGTGTTCTGTTGTTGGACTTCTGTGCTCGTCATGGATTGTCCATAACGAACACCATGTTCAGGCATAAGGGTGTCCATATGTGCTCTTGGCACCAGGACACCCTAGGTCGTAGTTCAATGATCGACTTTGTTGTCGTCTCATCTGATCTGCGGCCGCATGTCCTGGACACTCGGGTGAAGAGAGGGGCGGAGCTGTCAACTGACCACTACCTGGTGGTGAGTTGGCTCCGATGGTGGGGGAGGATGCCGGTCAGACCTGGCAGACCCAAACGTATTGTGAGGGTCTGCTGGGAACGTCTGGCAGAGTCTCCCGTAAGACGGAGCTTTAACTCCCACCTCCGGGAGAGCTTTGAACACGTTCCGAGGGAGGCGGGGGACATTGAGCCCGAGTGGGCCATGTTTCGCGCCTCTATTGTCGAGGCAGCTTATCGGAGTTGTGGCCGCAAGGTTGTTGGTGCCTGTCGTGGTGGCAACCCTCGAACCCGGTGGTGGACACCGGCGGTGAGGGATGCTGTCAAGCTGAAGAAGGAGTCCTATTGGGCCTTTTTGGCCTGTGGGACCCCGGAAGCAGCAGATAGGTACCGGCAGTCCAAGCGGCATGCGGCTCGGGTGGTTGCTGAGGCAAAAACTCGGGCGTGGGAGGAGTTCGGAGAGGCCATGGAGAATGACTTCCGTACGGCTTCGAGGCGATTCTGGTCCACCATCCGGCGTCTCAGGGGGGGAAAGCGGTACGCGACCAACACCATTTATGGTGGGGATGGCGTGCTGTTGACCTCAACTCGGGATGTTGTGAGTCGGTGGGCGGAATACTTCGAAGACCTCCTCAATCCTACTGGCACGTCTTCCACTGAGGAAGCGGAGCCTGGGGACTTTGGATCGGGCTCTCCAATCTCTGGTGCGGAGGTCGCCGAGGTGGTTAAAAAGCTCCGCGGTGGCAAGGCTCCGGGGGTGGATGAGATTCGTCCTGAGTTCCTTAGGGCTCTGGATGTTGTGGGGTTGTGTTGGCTTACGCGACTCTGCAATATCGCGTGGACATCGGGGGCAGTTCCCTTGGATTGGCAGACTGGGGTGGTGGTTCCCCTATTCAAAAAGGGGGACCGTAGGGTGTGTTCCAACTATAGAGGGATCACACTCTTAAGCCTCCCTGGTAAGGTCTATTCAGGGGTTCTGGAGAGGAGGGTCCGTCGGATAGTCGAACCTCGGATTCAGGAGGAGCAGTGTGGTTTTCGTCCTGGTCGTGGAACACTAGACCAGCTCTACACCCTCAACAGGGTCCTGGAGGGTGCGTGGGAGTTTGCCCAACCAGTTTACATGTGCTTTGTAGACTTGGAAAAGGCATTCGACCGCGTCCCTCGGGGGGTTCTGTGGCGGGTACTCCGGGAGTATGGGGTACCAGGCCCATTGATATGGGCTGTTAGGTCCCTGTACGACCGGTGTCAGAGCTTGGTCCGCATTGCCGGCAGTAAGTCAGGCTCGTTTCCGGTGAGAGTTGGACTCCGCCAAGGTTGCCCTTTGTCACCGATTCTGTTTATAACTTTTATGGACAGAATTTCTAGGCGCAGCCAAGGTGTTGAGAGGATCCGTTTTGGTGGCCTTAGAATCGCTTCTCTGTTTTTTGCAGATGATGTGGTCCTATTGGCTTCATCAGCTCGTGATCTACAGCTTTCACTGGAGCGGTTTGCAGCTGAATGCGATGCGGCCGGGATGAGGATCAGTTCCTCCAAATCCGAGGCCATGGTCTTGAGCCGGAAAAGGGTAGCGTGCCCTCTCCGGGTCGGGGAGGAGGTCCTGCCCCAAGTGGAGGAGTTTAAGTATCTCGGGATCTTGTTCACGAATGAGGGAAAACTGGAGCGTGAGATCGATAGGCGGATAGGTGCAGCGTCCGCAGTGAAGCGGGCGCTGTACCGGTCTGTCGTGGTGAAGAGAGAGCTGAGTCAAAAGGCAAAGCTCTCAATTTACCGATCGATCTACGTTCCCACCCTCATCTATGGTCATGAGCTTTGGGTTATGACCGAAAGAACAAGATCTCGGATACAAGCGGCTGAAATGAGTTTTCTCCGCAGGGTGGCTGGACTCTCCCTTAGAGATAGGGTGAGAAGCTCAGTCATCCGGGAGGGACTCGGAGTAGAGCCGCTGCTTCTCCACATCGAGAGGAGCCAGTTGAGGTGGCTCGGGCATCTGGTTAGGATGCCTCCTGGACGCCTCCCTGGTGAGGTGTTCCGGGCATGTCCCACCGGGAGGAGACCCAGAGGAAGACCCAGGATACGCTGGAGGGACTATGTTTCTCGGCTGGCCTGGGAACGCCTTGGGATTCCCCCAGAGGAGCTGCTCCAAGTGGCTGGGGAGAGGGAAGTCTGGGCCTCCCTACTTAGGCTGCTACCCCCGCGACCCGACCCCGGATAAGCGGAAGAAAATGGATGGATGGATGGATATTTTATCATTACTTCTTTCAAGAGCTCCACACCTGAAAATATGATGAATGTGAATCCATCCTGCTCAAAGCTGCTCTGAGATCCTTCTGTCTGTTGCAGAGCCACCAGGGAGCTAGTTAGCATTGAAGCTAGCGTGTTAGCTGATGAAGTGTTGCGTCGTTGCGTTTTGCTGTTGCTACAGCCACTAGTGAGACACAGACACACTTGTCTTTCACTTGTCTTGTCAGACACACTTGTCTTTCACTTGTCTTGTCAGACACACTTGTCTTTCAACACTGTGAAAGACCTTTTCCTCCCAGTCACTGTCACCAATGTTTTAAGTAGCTACTTACTGGAAGTTAATAGTTTGTGCTGCAGCTCCCGTGCGGAGCCGCCTGTGACTCCGGTGCTGCTGTTGTTCCTTGTAAACATTGGACTAAACCATTTGCCAACAGAGAAGGGGGGGGGCAAAATTTCCTTTTTTTTCTTAGAATAATGGCGGATTTCTCTCTTTTTTTGCCTTTTTATATTTATATTGTTTAAAGACACGGTTTCCTTTATTGAATTATTGGGGGGGACAGATCTATATTTCCCCAAGATTGGGGGGGTCCGGACCCCCCCGACCCCCCCAGGATCTACGCCTATGCATGAAACACTGATTCTGTATTACAATAACAGATGTAACAATCAATCATTTTACTGAGCAGACCAATGTGATGCATTTGTTTTTTAATTATTCCATGGCGCCAAAAAAAAAAAAAAGGCTAAAAATGGATTGTCCAAAGGACACCACAAGCCCTGCTACTGAAGTATCTCTGAGGCTGGCATGACCTCCACTCCAAGCCCATTCAGAGCTTTTTGTTTGGTTCTTTGTTTGGCTTCAGGCTCTAATGGCAATCAAAAGGGACGTGGCGGTCGTTCTCAGTCCTCTGCGCTAATGATATTGGCATCGAGGCAAACAGCCGCTCCTCATCCAATCCGCTGGCCTCCCAACATCGTCTCATCGCCGTACACAGAGTCTTTGCGGAGTCTCTTCGGAGAGCTCCCATTTAGCCGTTCTCTGTGATTTCCCTCTCAGGAAACAACCAAATCATTTTCTCATAGACACACTCATTAGCTGACAGGCCGTTCTCTGCCAATTTCAACATTTCAATATTCCCGCGTGTACCTCGGCAAACATCGGAGGTCTTGTCATTTCCAAGCTAAGCCAGGCCTGTCATGCCAGCAACACACTCCAAGGAAAAAGATCGAGATGCCAAAAGTAATAAGTTGAGGTATGAAAAAAAAACCACATAATGGCTCGAGCGTTATGATACTCAGAAACATGATGAAACCATGTCAAGAAGTGGCTAGACAACATGACCTAATGGGTAAAACAAATCAAACGAGTTACAACGAGGATGGACAAGAAATATTAGAAAATGATCAAGTTCAGCAAAATTTATGGAAGTTTATAGCACAGTCGTTGCTCCGAGAGACGCTAACCCCATTGTTTCAGCGTGGATAGAGTCTGAAACTGATTTTTTTTATTTCCCTAATATGTTCTGCAGTAAATCTGCATTGTCTGTGGCTATTGAAACACAGAGAAAGAGAGATCAATATAATGGGTTTGGCACGTGGCCAAAATCATCCCCGACAATGTGCGAGGCAGGCATTTGAAATCACCGGTGCATATCCGCGTGTTTGGGGGATAAAAATAATTCCTCGCCTCCTTGCCAGGGAGCGAGAGGCACAATGCCCAGGTCTGAAGGGAAGGGTGCCACATGGGTCTGCAAATTGGCTCAGGCGATCAGACACGGGCAGCTCATTTTGTAGAGGAGAAGGAGGAGGAGGAGAGGGAGATGAAGATAGTAGGCGTGTGTGTGGGGGGTAGGGAGGAGGGAAGGGGGGGGGTAAACAATTCCAATGATTTCCCCCAACCTGGCACAGTCCAGGATGTGGATGGATGCACTGGAGAGGAGCTGCGTTGGGTTTATTTGGCTTCCGTTTGTTTCTTTAATGGGAGGAGAGAAGGAGTCGAAAGAACACGGAGGAGGAGGAGGAGGGCTGCTGTATCTTGTCGGATGAGGGAGGATGTTCGGAGCAAATGATTTTATTTAAGTGAATTGAAAATCACTCTTTTACATCTGCAAACACTGGCTGATTGTAAGCGGCACTTTCTTTTTACACAGCGCTTAAATTGCAGGGAAAAGGTGCCACGAACCGCTTCAGGTCATGTCAACCGTTTACACTTGGGACTATTACCGCCTTTTAAGTTGCACCAACATTTTCACTCTCTCAATTATGCCCAGACATGCATGTTACACCTACAGGCTTTCTGCTCTCTCTCTCGCTCTTTTTGTTGTAATTTTCACTCTGACACTTGTTTGGCTAACCGGATACACCCTCACAGTAGCAAGCGGCGTGCACGAACACCCACGCGCGTCCCCATGCAGGTACCTTTTGGCGCCCTACAGACTCGGCTGCTCTGGAAGAAGTCTCAGCGGGAGAGCTAGATTAAAAATGACAATCACTCAGGGTGCACGGCAAACACCACAGGAAACGCAGGTGCCTTTGTTAAGAGACACCCAGCGCTCTAAAGGGCCTAATTATCTGCTGTTATTTTGGCAGTTATCAGGCAGAGAATAACTCCACCTGCTCAGGCTCCGACTCACACAGTGAAAAATTACTCGCTCGCTCACAGTGAGGTGTTCTGTGACAACGTATGAATATTATATGCCGTGTTGGAATTCCAATAGAATCTTCACAATCGAGTGCCGTGGTTTCCTGTTTTGTAGGAAAGTGTTAGTATCGCTGTGATCTGTAAAAACTGTTTTTAAAATCACATGCAATGGCTAAATTGCATGGAGAATGTTTTCCACCACCGTTGCAGGATGTACAAATGTGGCAAAACTTTGAGAGTAAATGCAAAAGGATGCTGACTTTGAAAACGTTTTTGACATTTTTCCAGAAAACTGAAACTTAATTTTTTTTTTTAACTACTCCCTTCGTTGTTTTGAAGTGCTAGGTGGCACTGTTGGGCATGCTTTCAGATACATCCTGCTCATGAACAGATAATTGGACAGTTTTATGGAGGATATGAACTCTGAAGGGGAACTTAAGCCATCGAATCATCAGCATTCAGCGCTTGCTCTTCATACGCATAAATACAAACAAAAGACATTCTCCTTATATGCACAAGGAAAAAAAGGTAGTGCGAAACGAAAGAAAAGATTATGGAAAGTAAAATACTAAAGGCGGGGGAATCTTGGAACGTTTTTCCGCTCTGAAGTCAGTCAAAACTGGAGAATTATCAATATAAAATGTGATCCATAACAACAATAAAGCATTTCTTTATTCGTCTCAGAGGAGCTCTGCTTTTATAAGCAAGTTTTGGAAAGAATTTATCATTTTCTGTCAAATGTATTCCAGTATTTCAGTACTCATACTGGTCAGTACCTGACTACTGATTGCAGTTATCATGGTGCATTTGAGTAAAGTAGTAGTTTTTGTCGTTTATTTGGTGTTTGCGTGTTTACATCAGCACTTAAGCTTCTGTCTTGTTCCATCTGCGGCTTCCTGCTCATTTCTAACCACTAATGTCTCCAGCTGCATATAATATGCAGATAATGGCGCATCAGCGTGTCTTCGCCGTGTCGCCCCTCGCTGCATTACGGTGGATCACACGTCATGGCCTTGCCCTGCAGGAATACAAGGCCCCTTGTAATTGAAATGAATAAGAGAGGGTGGAACACGCCTACAGAGAGTCCAAACTCCTCTTGTCGGTGTATTCAGCGGGGATCCATCCTTTAGCTGGCGCAGCCCGTCTCATGGCTCTGTCACGGGGCTGACGCTCGTCTGTGTGGCTGATCGGAAGTGGCACGGTCGAGGAGGAGGTTGTCAGCGTGGGGTGCAGGAATGGGGACAGTCCCCTACGGTCTCCTGCTCCCCCTCTTTCTTTATCTCTCAAGTGCAAATGCACATCCATCTCTTCTGATCTTTCGGTCGTCTTCTCATCCCTTTTTCTTGTCTCCCCCTCCCACTCTCTCTTGCTCCCTCTCTTTCTTTGTATCTTTGTGTTTCCGGCTCTCTCCTTCCCCACGGCCCGTCCTTACTTCATCTCACCCCCTCTGAGTTTTCTGCTTTCCGTCTTTTTTTTTCTTCTTTTCTGTTCCTTCCCAATTCTGAAAGGTGAGTTTCTGACTCATGAATAAGTGAGAAGTAGCTCCGATGTTAGCATTGCGGGAAACTCTTAAACTTCATGCTCTTGGCAGAAAAAAAAAACAACACACACCATGTATCCTTTGTGCTCGTTTTGGACATTCTTTCTGCACGTCTTATCCCATTTTAAACTTTTCCTCCTCCTCTTGCAAACATACTTTTTTTTTTCATTTCACTCGGTTTACTTGAGGTTTCTGCAAACCGATTCACATATGTTCGTGCACCCATGGCACCCACTTTGCCGCCGCCTCTTCCACCCACCCACCTCTTGTCTCTTCGCTCATCTGCGGGGGCAATTACATGCCCCCCTCTCATCCCAGTGCAGCCACACGCACTCACTCAGCAAAACCACACTCATCCCCCAGTGCACCTGCATCCCTCCTGTTTGTAACAGTCCCACAATGCCCTCTGCCTACTGGCCTCGCAGCGCCCTGCAAGGTTCCTGTGAGAGCAGATTTTTGTTGCCTTCCTCTTTTCTATCTGCTCCCCACTTTGGTGACATCCACGTTATTTATTTTACGAGCGAGGACTCAATTTCCCCATCAGTCACATGCCACACAATTGCTTTCTCCTTATCTACTGGAGTGTCCTTTTTACAACGCATCAGGGCGCCATAACA
>JBBPBX010023870.1:17572-40167 GCA_038048925.1 Garcialebias charrua
ACATCACCAGCAGAACAGGGTTTTTTGCATCCAGAGACAGAAGAATGTCATTCTGCACTTTGAGCAGTGCAGATTCAGTGCTGTGACGAACTCGAAAACCAGACTGAAATTTTTCAAACAGGTTGTTATACTCTAGCAGTGATTATGTAGAGTAAAAAAATAAAATAAAATTCTGATCCACCAGCTGAAGCCCACAAAGATGAGTGATGCTCTCAACACTGACCCAGTAAGGAGCAGAAACTGGTGACATGATGCGTCTGGTTATGCCATTTTTAGCTAATACAACTTGATAAATCATTTCCTGGCTTGCAGTGATAATAAATGACTTATCTGGTCACATTAAATAAATACTTTTAACAATCTAATTACATCACAAGAGCAGAAAAATTCTCAAGTATACAACTTTAATCATTTTAAGGACGGCTTTGATTCATTATTCATAAATTCTGCAGTTCGCTGCAGTTTTCATTTGCTCAGTTAATTGTTTACTGGGGCTGTCATTTACTTTGCAGTTTTTCATACTTGTCAGATTATCCAACCATGCACCTAATGACAGCTACTGTCAGTGCTTGTACTCTCATGAGAGCTGTCTGCGACTGCATAACGGAACAATGACAGTGTTAGCTAGTTAAATCACGTTTTATTTAATTAAACACTTGTATCCTTTGCAGTAATAATTGTAAACATTCTGCTGAAGGCGTTGCACACAAAGACCTCCTAACTCTTGCACAACAGCAAAAACACATACGTCTTGTACATGTATTATGCATACATTATACATACATACAGGGCCGGCCCAAGGCATAAGCAAACTAAGCGGCTGCTTAGGGCCCCGGGCCACTGGGGGCCCCCTAAGTGCAACAGATTATTATTATTTTTTTATTTAGTAAAGATTTCCATGTGATTCTATTTAATCTTTTAAGTTCATCTTTTTCAAATTGTTACAAACATGTACATAGTTTTAAGAACTAATTATTCAACTTTAAATTTCTTTGTTTGAACCATTTTATGTGCATAGTTTCATTTTTAAGTATTTCCTTGATATTTTTATTTTCTTTTGTCTGTTTTTGCGCAATTTAATTTTTATGCATCCAAGTCATTTTATCTGTTGTTTGTTGTTGATCTTGCACTCCAAATTATTTTGAACTTTACTGTTGCAGTTCTTTAGAACCAAAGTTAATAAACCAGATTGCATTTTTGCAGTAAAATCCATTGTATACTGGCGTTATTTTTTTTTTCCCCTTTAGTTACTTTTAGTACCAAAATACACATAGGATAATGTAACCAGGGCTGTCAGGGTTGCAATGGGTTTATGATAGGTCAGTGAATGATCTGATCCACATGCAGTGATCCACATTACTGTATTAGCAAAAATAGAGGGCCACCAACCAAATTTCGCTTTGGGCCCCATGGAGGCTTGGGCTGGCCCTGCATACATATACATACTGGATGTATTAGATGGAGATAGAAAATTACATGTTTTTAATGAAATTTAAAATGGAAAAATGGAATTGCAGTGAACAGTCATGTTTCGAGTTACCTCACTGGATCGAGCAGAACAACCACTGATAGCAAAAAGTAAAAGAAAGAAACCAGTTGTTCCCATTGTACTGGTTTTCTGCTGAAAATCTGGGAAAATGCTCTCAGGTAACAGCATTAACCACAAATGTAGATTTACTGAATAACATGTAATAGATTAATAATAGTAATAAATGTAGAATAAGGTATTTAAACACTTACTGATTTACTATTATTGTAGATGCGCAGTTTAGCAGACTTTAATCTTGCACAAACTGCCACCAAAGAGCGAGTTCTTCCTTTTTCCGATACTAAGTTGTTTTTACTGTGATTAGACAAGAAATGTAATTTCACGCTTAGACTTCAATTTATGTTGGTCTACCAAAAAAATAGACCTTTTATTGAAACTATCACAAAAATTACATTAAAACATTTGTATCGATATTAGCTCTGATTTAATAACTACGTTGACAAGAATTCAAATTAAAACAAACAGACAATTAGGAAATTAACTGTTGGCACATTTACTTGACAGATTAAATACTTATGAAAAATAAGAAATAGGAGGAAGAAGATGAAAGCTAAGTTAACTGAAATTAATTATTTGAAATAACCAGAGTGGCACCTTTCCCATACGGATCAGGCTGAGCCTCCGACACGTGCAGCATACAGACAACGCCTCTTTACCTGGTGACGAGACGTCTTGCGAGGTGAGGACTGAGAAGTCTGTGGACACTAACGGACTGTGTGGTCCAGTGAGCGTCCAGAGGACTTCGTGCGTGTATGACTGGGTCAGACGAGCGGGAGCACGCATTCACCGGCAGAAACAGGCCCCAATCGCACTGGTTGGACTTTCAAAGTAAAACTTCAGAAAACAAATTCTTTCAGAAAATGAATGTTGAGGCACAGCAAGGCTTTGCTGCGACTCTCAGCTGAGACGTGGGTCGAGTTGGCACAATGACCGGGCCGTCTATCAGCTTTCTCCAGGGAAGAGAGAACAGTTGCAACTTAGTTCTCCTCCAAAAACTAAAGGCAACTCCGTGAGTGCTGAGAACTGAGTCCCAGCACGGAGACAAAACAAAAGGCAGGTGTGAAAACAGAGCACTCTCTGTTTAAGCACAGATGAATTGTTTTTAGAACGGACGGGAGACCGAAGATTAAGTTATGTCTAGAACTTCTCTTTCGTTCCAAAAACAGTTCAAACAAATAGACGGATTGTTCCTTCAACTTTCGACACTTATTTTGCCTAGAGCAGACAGTTCAAAACATGATCATTCTGAGATGTTCTCTTAACTTTGTCATATTTAAAATATACCAGTTTAGTAAAATCATCATTGAAATGACAAAAATACTGTTTGATCAATTCTGAATTAACACACATTAAAGAGAAAGTTCAATCTGATTAATTAGTGTCCATTAATTCATAATAATTGTTAAAATATATAAGTGTCCATCTGTCTCCTTGAGGTTCAAGCAAGTGTAACACTGAGTGATTCAGAGAGGTGTAGAGAGGTGTACTTGAAGGTCAAGACAGAAATATCAGAGGCTAGGTGTATCACTACAGTCCCCCTTTTTGGAAGTCATCGCCTGTCCTTGGAGATGAGTTCCAACACGAAAGGATACCACCGAATGTCTCTGACCTCTATGTAATCCAGCAAATGGAAAAAGAAAAATCAAAAAGTTCAAAATTATACTCCCATAATGTTTTTGGAAATTCCATACTGTTCGTAGGTAATCCCTTTGCGGCAAGCTTTTAATCCTTTGGAAACATAGTCTGTTAACCCATGGAAAACTGAGTCTGTGATCCCTTGGAAACAAAGTCTTATAATCCACAACGGTAAATCCACAACGATGGGGGTTATTGATTTCATCAGCAAGAATGGTTTTTAATCAGCATGTAGAGGGGATCCCTCGATTGAAGCAGAGGAGGCGGGCCTTGGATGAAGGTTGAAGACCAACGTTGGATCAGCAGGTCCCCACATCGAAGGTTGCAGGCTGGATGGCTTCCAGTCGGTGCCACCCTGGTTCAATGTGTCATGCAATTATGTGGTTTTAGGTGGGCTTATGATTGGGATTCTACATTAAGCCTTACCTATATGCACCTGGTATGTAAGCTATCATGGATTAGATCAGCTAAAATTACCAATTAAGGGGTGGATCAATGCTGTAAAAATCAGAAATAGGGATCTATACCTATAGAAATGGGGAGGGCTTCTGTAACGAAGGCCTCTTCATTCAAACTATTCCTCCATTCATTATTTAGTTTAGGTTAAACTAAAATAAAAAAATGAAATCTAGTTTGGTCTAAATGTCTGTTGTCTTTTAGACGAACGACGCAAGAATTGGTAATCCCTAAAAATTTTGAAGTCTATGGCGAGACTCATCAAAATGAATAGATCTAGAATAGAAACTATCGAATCGGTCCTACCTAAATGATGGGGAGGTCAGTGTAGATTATAGTACCTTAAGTATTATCAATCTACTATGACTCATCAAAGATTGAGATCTTTAACAAAATGAACAGCATGTTGGCATAGTTAAAATCCATTTAAGTCTTCAACTAATCAACAATCAAAACCTATTTGGCTGGGAGTGTTCAGAAAACAACAACTTCAATAACACAAAAGTAGCAATTAAGCAACTAAAAACAACGTTTCACTACGTCAAACTCACTCTGGTCGTCAGATTCCAACGTCACACACAAGAAAAACAGTTCTTAGCTTTATAACCGATGTCAATTAAATCCTACAGATTTAAACGGTTGTTAAGGTCAGTTTTTGTTGTGGGTTTTATGCTTAGCGTTTCCAAGTTCTAGTTGGAACGGTTTCTTTTCGCAACTAGAATAGTTTAAACTGTTTAAGCTTATTTACTATCCTGTGCTTGGACGACCTTCTTTTCCCATGAAGTCTGTGAGTTTGCGAGATCTTTGTCGTTTGTGGGGTTATTGAAATCTTTGTCCTTGACATGGGCATGACCTAACATCACCCCCCTGTGGTCATGAGGGACCACGCGCACGGGTGTGGACGTCCGTCCATGGGCACGAGTTAGGATGCCATTGTTTAGTTTAAGCCGTTCGCGCAGTTTATTGGGCACCTTGTGCAGGAACCTTATAGGTTTCGGCCAACGTACCTCTGTACGTTTACCTCTTTCTGCGTAATGCAGGTGTGTCACAACTGTCGGCGCCGTCGCAGGCGTGTCTCTGTCGTTGTGATGTATGTCATTCCACTTCATGAATGAAGAGGTGCTCTTTGAGCCTGTAAGAACTATGTCATCTCTGAGTAGTTCTAAATTCAAATGCTCTTGAACCAAGGTTTCATTGAACGCTTGGCTGATAACTGAATTACCTGTCCCAGAGGACAGTACAGCGTTCTCGGTGTGTGACCCTAGGATCTCTACACCGTCGTTTACCCGTGGTAGGAAGTGTGAGTCTGCCCCCCTTTTGTTTAAGGAGGGGTCCTCAAAATCTGTAACAATGGAGCCCAAGTGACTGTCAGAGTGTTGTAGACTGTCACTTTTTGGACTCAGATGTCCTTGAACCAAAACGTCACTGGAATCTAGGCTGTATGCCGAATTACCTGTCCCACGGGACAGTACAGCGTCCACGGTGTGTGATCCTTGGATCTTTACACCATCCTCTACCTGTGGTAGGAAGTGTGAGTCAGCCCCCCTTTTGTTTGAGGAGGGGTCCTCAAAATCTGTAACAATGAAGTCCAAGTGACTGTCAGCGTGTAGTAGACTGTCACCTTGTGGGCTCAGATGTCCTTGAACCAAGACTTCACTGAAAGCTTGGCTGTATGCCGAATTACCTGTCCCACAGGACAGTACAGCGTCATCGGTGTGGGACTCTTGGATCTCCACACCTTCATCTACCTGTGGCAGGAAGTGGTCCGGGAGTGCTGAAGGTGTCAGCTCGCAGAGGAGGTCCTCGTGATGGGCCAGAGTCTGGTCCAACTGTTGAGTCTCCTCTGTCTCACCTGTAGTTGAAGGTTCACTTACCGGGTCTGCGGTCTCGGTTGGGGAATCCCATGTGACCTCAGCGGTACCTGTTGTTAGACAGTCAGTGTCCTGACCTTGAGGAGGTACCACGATTGGCAGTGGACTGCTCACTGTGGCCCACATCGTCTGATTGCCATAATTTATAATCGCTTCAAAGCGATTTATAAAATCTTGGCCAACCACAAATGGAGCCCGGAGTGAGTCAAGATCAGACACATATACCGGGTGGTATAGTGACATCTCGCCAATCTGCATGTGAACCATGGCTATTAGGGTTGTTCTCGTCTTTGCGAGGCCCAGTTGATCACCATAAGTGTCTTTCACAAAGGGTATTTGCCTGCCAACATCGTTAGCTGCGGTCCTTAGCTCCTCAAACAGTTTGGCTGACATGACAGACACGTCTGAGCCGCTAACCAGGAGTGCATCTTGCTCTAGGACCCCTTCCAATGTGAGTGGCAGGTAAGCTCTTTTAGCTATCCCCCTTCTTATAAAGTTACACAGAAACCGTTCAGGCTTTTCCACACGTTTCTGTGTACGCGTGACTCTGTCTGTGTAATCGTCGTCGCTGTCAGCATCATGATGGCTGTCTGCCTCATGACCTTCAGGATGCGGATTTTCAGCAATGTGTTTGCTGTCAGCATCTGGACTTTTAGTACGCTGATCATCAGCAATTTGTTTGCTGTCAGCATTCATGTCAGTGTTGACGTTGTTGATGTCAACTGTGTGCACTGAGTTGCTGCAAAAGGCAGTGCTGCGCGTCGCCTCATTAGGATGAACAACGTTGTTTGTGTTATCATCAAGGACAACGTCATACGATGTGTCAGCTTGGTCAACCACTGTAACATTCAAATCATTTGACAAACAACTCACAACCTCAGTCACGTTCTCGCGCGGAGGCGCCGCTCCCATAATCTGGAGCATGTGTGACTCATTGCATGTCTCAAACTGTGCAGTTCGAGGGGCAGGGGCAGGAGGGCCGCTTCTCGCGGGTACATGTCGGGACAGACCATTTTTCAATGGTTCACAGTGTCCATGCAACCGCCTTCGAATCTCACCGATTGTGAGATCCACGAGAGAACTCTTTTGGTTCGATCCGGACCATCTGGGTTCATCTGGAGGGCGAACACCTACCTTATGTAGTTCTCTGCTCATCTCAAGGTTTTCAACCTGAGGGGCAGGGGGTTCAGAAATTCCCGTGAACCGATCTGAGTCACATTTATAGGCCGTAGCACCATGCTGATGTTCGTTATTACGAAAAACCTGTGTCCTCTCGCACTTTGAAGGAGAGGAAACCTCTTCTACTTCCTGCAAGTGGGATGTGACCTTTTGACCTGGGCACACCACTGAGGGTGTTTTCCGTCGTTCGAGCATGTCAAAAAATTCCACAGCACATTCTTTAATTTCTGCCATGGTACCCTCTTCGCAATTAACATTGAAGCGGACACATTTCATTATGAACGGTATCAGATTCAAAGTGAACCGTCTTTTAAACTCCACATCATCCTCTATTCCAGGTACAGCTTTATTCCCTGTGTAAACAGAGAGGAGCCTGTCATAAAACACCAGGGGATGTTCACCTGGTTCCTGAAGGACGTTCTTTGCAGCTAAGTGCCTATCAAAGGATGCACCTGTTAGAACGTCCATCATCCTACTGATTTTCTGTGAAAAATCAAGGACAGTCGGTCTTATATCACAGTGGATAGTCTCACCATGTGATGCCAGGATGTGAAATTAAATAAAAATCAGTGATTCCCATTAATTTGTCGACCTGTGACAAGGTCAAACAAAATTGGCTGTTTTTGTGTGATTGTGAAAATCAAGACAAAAGATGCCTCATGTGTGTTATTTTAAACTTGCAGTCTAAAAACACAGGGACAGAGATCTAGTTCTGCACAGAATTGACGATAAGAGTGTCAAGGCTTATCAAAAACAGACATGTCTGTATTAAAATCTGTGTAACTGTTCTGCCATCAACATTTGATTATATGTGAAAATCAAACTAAAGTGTGCTGTGAGTACAATATTCTCAAAATGTTTCCCGTTTAAAACAGGAACAGTTAACATGTACAAATTACAGGAAGACTGCGTCTTCTAATGTAACCAGCAGGGGTCACAGCGCTGGAAGTGAGTTTATCACAGCGACTGTAATCTCTCTATCTGACCGCTATAGAGGCGCTGTTATCACCAGTGAGCGCAGCCGTAGCTTTCAGCCCACACAGACATCCAACACGGATGAAAAGCATCAATCAGACAGATCTAAAGCGTAACGTGATAAGCTCTAGAACCCAGGCTCACAAAACGAAATCATGTGAGCAAAATCGGTTGACTGTGAAACCCTTTAAACTGCGTTTAAAAGAAATAAGGTCGGTCCTCATAAAACCGGCAAAATCGGTGTCACGTGACCTGGTCACATGGCGATCGGCAGTTTTTCAGAGCAACCGGCTCTGTCCACCCACTAAAATCTCAAAAACACCGCGATTAAACAGTCTTTTTAATGACAGTAATGGACAAACAAGCACGGAAACTCGTCTGAGATAAGCTGTGAAGTGAAAGTGACGAGGAGCGGGGCTTCACCCACTGCGCATGCGTCAACACATACAGCGTAATCGACCAATCACAGCGAAGACAGAACTGTAGTTCTAAAACCCAAGTGTTCATGGGAAATTGTGTCTTCCAAACCTAACGCCGCCCACAGGCGACGTGCCGTTCGAGCGGTGCGTTCACGGACCTGCGGTCTTTTGAACTCTAGCGAGGAACGGACTTTTTAACGTCCTAAAACAGTCATAAATACCGCAAAACACCGCGGTCAAGCCAGTCTTCGACGATATTACGTGCATAGAACTCAAACAACACAAATAAACTGTCAGAAATGTGTGCAAAAATGAATCTGACAACCAGAGTCTACAGAAACCAACGTTCTTGAACGCGACACACAATGGACCAATCACAGCGTTTTAAGCAGCCATCTTGTCTCTCGGTACCGTTAGCTTAGCTCGACCCAAGGTTCTAGACTCTTCCTTCACAAAATAAACGTATTTATACACCGCAGAAAATACTGTCAATGAGCTCAAAACACAACCACGCTAGCTCTCACGCCCCCAGGGGAGGCAGCACTCTAACTGTGTACAACAGCGGACTTTACGTCAAACGGAACCGGAACTCGGTCCAAAGCGAAGCGGATTTTTCCCGAACCTCGGCAAACACGTTGTAACAGATTAGGTAAAATGGAGCAGCAAATGTGTGAACAGACCTTCAACAGCAAACCGCAGATGTAATAAAATGAAGCAGTGGTGACACGGCGGTCACAAAATGAACAATGCATGCAGCCTCGCGACACGTAATGAAACGTCTCACAAAAACAAACACTCATTCATCCGCAGCTCCAAAACATACGTCGGAATGTGAAAGAAAAACAATTTTAACGGGAAAATAATCCAGACAATGCCACAATTAGCAACTCCCGGACACTCACCAGCCAAAACTATTCAAAAGCCCAAAACCAGGATGCAAACTATGCCAACAAACTCCGTAACATCAAGCTACACAAAACAACTTAATAAACGTTCCAGGAACTCGGACGAGCCACCAATTGTAATAGATAGCGCTTTCCAGCCCCCTATGAAGGGCCCCAAAGCGCTTTACAATACCAACCATCCACCCATTCATACACACATTCATACCCCAGTAGCGGCAGACTGCCATGCAAGGCACTTTCCAGTCCTACCGGGAGCAACTCGGGGTTAAGTGTCTTGCCCAGGGACACAACGACACATGGTGTAGGGAACCGGGATTCGAACCTCCAACCTTCCGATCGGGGGACGACTGCCATTACCACTACGCCACGGCCGTTTCAGCAGAAGTAGAGAAGTCACTACTCATAAGTGCTGCTGTTCTACGAGAGAAATCTGTTCATTTCAAACTGGATAATGTACATTCCGTTCCGGGAATTCTCCGTTTTTTTTTAACGACCGATATTTGAACGAGCCAGTGGAGTCCAGAAGCAGGAGGGTCCCGCCTCAATCTTTGTAACTCTGATGAAGCCAGGAAAGAGGAGGGATTGCACTGCTGGAGCCTGGATAGTTTGCTTGGACAACAGATAAGCTTATTGAACAAGAAAAAAAAGAAAAGAAAAGGGGACCCCCAATCCTTCAGAATCACAAGAAGCTATATGTTCATGAACATATTTTCTTTAACTGAAAATCTATGTGCACATTGACTGAACTGACTGAATTGTATATTGAAGGGCTAATTGGAATTTGTATTTTTTTAAGAGAAGTAGTTCTTTTAATGAACTTTAAAACTATAGTTCAAGAAACCTACCCTTATTGTTTTTTTTCTGAATATTTTATTTGTTTAGGGTGGACAATTTAAGTTCTTTAATTAATCTGACGTGGTTAAGTTCTTTAATTAATCTGTATTATAATAAGTTTCATTTGAATTTTTTTTTGTGGGGAAAGAAAAATAAACTTGAGTTGTTAAAACTTACAATTCACCACAAAAAACTTAATTGTAATAATTTCCCCACCTGTATATTTTTAGTGCCATGTGAAATTTGTCATAATTTCAACATTACTTGTGTCAAATATATTTTTATCTCCTAACTTGTTTGGAATAGTTTGTTTTTGTAGGTAATGAAAAAAATGCAGGCTCAACCACTATCAATTAGTAGTATTTGGAAGTTATGTAAAAATCTTAACCCTCACAAATCTGTCCCACAGTGTCCTACCAAATTGCTCACTGTCCCTTTATATTTATTTATTTTTAAGTTTATTTGACATATTTTTATGTTGTAAGGCAGTGCTTTAAGTGGAAAAAAATAAGTGCCGGTACCCTCCCTAATGTCATAATAATATGCATACCTGCAAACTCAGAAGGGATGAAAAAGGTGACAAACGTTGCGCCAACCCCCCCTCCCCCCGGCATGGCCAGGTGAGTGAACAAGTGGATAGATAAGTGGACCACCCAATTCAATTAGCCCTCCCAGAATGCAATGCACTGTAACATTACGTTCCAAGCCTAATTAGTCCAGTCGGATGTTCCTATGCTAACTGTTCCACGCAGAATTTTTTTGGTTGAGAAATTATTCACAAGTTAAACCATGTAATGCAAAAGTATCAAGGTGTGAAAATATGACTTTATCTGCTGCAGGTAAGATAGTAACTGCTCATGGCTACTCCATACTCATTTCTTAAATATGCTGGTGAAGATGTTTTGCCAGAAATTTTGAATAAAGTAGATGCCATTTCCTGCATTCTTGTGTATTTTAACAAGTTGTTAAACATCTATGTTTACCTACATGTAAACATGATTCACTAACTATTTTAGAGACATCTAACAAAATAAAGTCAGGTCCTGTGGACAGATTAAAAAAATTTTGAAATTATTATTGATCATGAATCAGGATATTTTAGAGACACCTCATTTAACATCATCCTGTTTTTAAATTCACTCCTGTGGCTAAGATTCATTCAACCTTTATTTAGTGAGGTAAATCTTTTGAACCTCATGGGCTCATTTACGAACCCATGAGGTTCAAAAGATTTACCTGACTAAATAAAGGTTGAATGAATCTTAGCCACAGGAGTGAATTTAAAAACAGGATGATGTCTATATGAAGATAATTAAATTAATGTGATACTTTATCACAGTGACTTTAGGGGCAACTGACTTTTATTTTGTTAATTTTTATTTAGTTTTATTTGTAACACAACATGCCATTTTACTAAACAATGGTTACACTGCATGTATAAAATATTAACTTTACCCACACGTTGGAGGAGTTACTTCCACTTCCCTCGCGCTCTGTCGCGCTGCAGACAGAGTTTGTTTTTGTTTTTTTACAGAGTTCGCTGTCGTCTCCTCCCCCTGTCTATCCTGAGGTTGTGATTGGCCAAATGACGCGCTCCACCAAAGATGTTTTATTATCGTGAAGATGCATTACTCTTTCTTGAAATCCAGTCGGGGGAAATGCTGCATTCTAATCTGCCACAGGTCTTTCAAGTGGAGAAGACGAAAATAAGTTCCGGAACGCACCTTACGCTTAAAAAAAGTCCCGGTACTCTCAGGGTTAAATTTTAGAAGTGGCGGAACTAGGTACCGGTGAGTTCCGGCCCACTTAAAGCACTGTTGTAAGGTGATCTATCATGAACCTGCCAGCGAGGTAATGGCGCGAAAGCCCAGAACTGTGGGGAAAAGATGTCTGCACTCCACGCTTTACAGAGCGTACACAGGAATAACCTTTGTGTTAATGTTTTTATGCCTGTTTCTTTTGTCAAAACTTATTGTGATTATGTCAGTCGTGTGTTTGTAGGACCACGTCCAGATCCTGACATCCTGGCATCGGGAGAAAAACTACACCGGCTGGAGTCTCAAACACTTATCGCTCCTGTCCTAGATGGTCTGTCAACTTTGGAGCTGGTACCATCCAGATTTGGTCCTGTGCCACAGGGCTCACTGGTTTCTTACCAGTGCCCAACTAAGAAGTCCTGCGTAGCATCAATCTCCACCACATGGCTCCAAACTTCCCTGCTCTTCCTTCGATGCTGCAGTCTTCCCAACATGTGTTTTGTGCCCACACTCAGTCAACTTATGCATCTTCAGTCTCTGCAAGTGTCACATGAAATAAAGGCTAGAACCAGGGAGCAGTCCAGATGTTCTGCAGGGGTACAGCTTCGACAACCAAGGCTTACGGCTAGCTGTTTCTGTGTTGCTTACAGAGGAGGTGTGGAGGAGTCTGCTGCCATAGCAGCTCAGATGGTCAGGGGGTAAACTAAATAATAACTGTTGAACGGGTATGGCATGATCAATTGATTGATGATTGATTGATCAGATGAAGTCTAAACTGGACATGTTTTACTACAACCCCTTCAGCATCGATGTGTTTATATCAATGCAGTATCATAAAATGTACAAATCACCTTTTTTTCCCCTTTGTATTTTTAATATTCAGTCTCAAGCTGTGTGAATCACTGTAAATACTGTAAATAGTTGTTACTCATGAACAATACAAAAATGTGCCAATTTCTTTAAAAAGAAATTTTATAATTTGGGAAAATATCTATAATTCACTAGTTTATAGTGTATAGTTATAAATTGTTAACTTAAATATTTAAAAGTTTTTTTGTTTTTACTAGATGTAAATTATACTTGTTTTCCTTGCAATTCAACTCAATCAATCCACAAATAAAAAAAGTATGCTGCTCAAGTGTGTTTTAATTGAAGAATGTTTAAAACAATTCAAAACAAATAACTAATTATATAACGCTAGAACAATTTGCATACATGCGACAAGCTTGGGTATGGATGTTATTTTTATTTTATAAAATAACTGAAACATCACCTTAGGATTTTCACCCAAGGACATAATTTATACTGTACACAGAAAAGGCACTTGGGTTTGTTTACAAGTAAACAGGAGACTGTTCCAACATACAATATAAATTTTATTAACACTAAGTTAAAAACTAATTCTAATAGAGGCAATAATGATTCTTAAATATTCAGCCAAGGCTGAGGCTTTCCAGTGGTCAGTCAATTAAAAGATATGATGGTTTAATGTAACACAAGAGCAGAAATTCACCCACAAGCTGTGATGATGCACGAGACGAGTGGAACAACCTACACAAGACTGAACTGCCTTCAACCTTGAACATAAATATGAAATTAAGTAAACAGAAATAAACATGTTTTCCTGATGCATGCTCAATAATCCAGGAAGAAAAATCTAAAAACGTTAAATCAGGTCCTCTGGACTCCCCCAGCCAATCTTCTCTCAGGTAAGACGCTGCCTAATTACAGTGACTTGAGCAGGCTGTAGTAAACATGGTAGGACAGATAAGGTTGTTTTCTTGCCCCACAAGAACAACCAGGAACTGAACAAAAACAACAGATGAAACGGAGCCATTTTCCTCACTGTCTAATGCTAACACTTGTGACATTTTCTGACAATTTAGTCCAGAACAGCTAGCGCCACTGCAGCCACCCAAAATTGTGCAGGCATCTGTTTGAACAGCTAAGTGGCAGCCGCGGGTCCTACGCGTAATTTCTTAATAAAGATATCTAAAAACGTCATTATGACTAGTCATAATTACGTTTGAGATATCTTGAATTGTCATTACGGATGTCTGACACTTTAAATGACGAATTGGGTGACGTCATTTAAGATATCTTTAATTACATTTTGACTAGTCAAAATTCATTTTAAGATATCTTGAATTGCTATTCTGACTAGTCAGAATGTAAATACAGATATCTTAAATTAACATTCTGACTAGTCAAAATGTAATTGTGACTAGTCAAAACTCCTTTTTAGATATCTAGAATGTAATTACGGATAGTCAGACCACGATTTAATGTTAAAAGGGCTTGCCTTACTCTGCTGATCCAAAATCGGTCTTTTGCACGTGACGTCATGGCTCGTGTCTTTTTGCACTTCCGGTCGTCATGTTGGGTGGATACCGGTTCATTTAAACAGAGGAAGTCCATGTTAAACACAGTGCGATACAGAACAATAACATCAGCAAAATGCAAACTAAATATAAAAATGAGCAGAAGCCTTATAGAGTAGCCTGGTTTAAACCAGACCCTTGTCCTTCACTTCGCTTCGTACTAGGGTCTGGACTTTTCCCATTGAAAAACGTTTCTTGCTGGAGGCGTGGCCTCTGCTTAGGAACAAAACCATTGGATATTTTGAACAGGGAAAGCATTCTGCTCCCTCCCCTCAGAGCCACCCCCCGTGCTCTGGTGAACTTGACTGACAGCTGCTCCGCCTCTTGCAGCGTTTCTCTCGCTGCGCAAATTCTGTGTTTATATGTTATAAAACGTTTTAATACAATAAAATCAAACCATGGATCGCTGGTCCAGCTCACCAAAAGACCAGAAAATCTGCAGGGACTCGGTCAGCAACTAAAACCCGAGTTTAATTCTCGTGACAACCTGAGGCATTTCCGTGTTCATTTTACTCAGCAGGAGGGTGGAGGAGAAGGAGGTCGAGGGAGCGATTACTTGACTTTTGGGAGAAAAAAAACAAAAAACTCCAGATAAGGGATTAAGCAGGGGAAATTAATAAATTTGTGTCACATATAAAACAGTTCTGCATCGCTTTGCATCGCTTTGAATGATGCCGTGCTCTGGTGAACTTGACTGACAGCTGCTCCGCCTCTTGCAGCGTTTCTCTCGCTGCGCAAATTCTGTGTTTATGTTATAAAACGTTTTAATACAATAAAATCAAACCATGGATCGCTGGTCCAGCTCACCAAAACACCAGAAAATCTGATGGGACTCGGTCAGCAACTAAAACCCGAGTTTAATTCTCGTGACAACCTGAGGCATTTCCGTGTTCATTTTACTCAGCAGGAGGGTGGAGGAGAAGGAGGACGAGGGAGCGATTACTTAACTTTTGGGAAAAAACAAAACAAAAGAAAACTCCAGATAAGGGATTAAGAAGGGGAAATTAATAAATTTGTGTCACATATAAAACAATCCTGCATCGCTTTGCATCGCTTTGAATGAGAACATGCCGCTGCTCGCTGACTGAGCGCTGGCAGAGCCCTTTTATAGGGCTCTGCGCGCTGGGACTGGTGGGGGCGTGGGTTAGGGTCCAAAACTCCACCCCTTCTGTTCTCTGATTGGTCCGAACAAAAATCTACCGGAGAAATCCTTGTGGGTGGGTGCAGTCCCAGACTGTGCAGTGAAGGGAAATGAGAATTGAGCGGAGCTGTGCAGGAAGGCGAGGGCCAGGCTACTTATAGAGAGAAACTCAACCTTGAAGCCAGAGAACGTTACATGGTGAAGTTAGCTTCAATTAGCTGCTACCTCGTAAGGATCAATGTTGTTAATTGAAGCTAACTTCACCATGGGTCTTCAATAGGTCAGTCACGGCTACCGGCAGCCGGCCTTTGAAGGTCTCCAGTTTACACGGTCACAAGTTAAAGCAGAACACCGGAGGCAATTTTAGCTCAGTCACGGCTGCCCGCAGCCGGCCTTTGAAGACTGCGTGACCCAGGATCGCCTCATATGGATTAATTACTAGCTGGAAACGTCTCTGTGAACTCTGTGGATGTCTCAGGCAGCCGCAGATTTATCGCCGATCGCTCAGTCATCGCCAGGCCGCCGCGCGAACACCTCCGGCCTGGCTAGCTCCAGAAGCTAACACGGGACGCAGCAGCGGCTTTGACCACCTCAAAGTAAGAAATTATATTTTTATTTAATTTATATTTTTATTACTGTACTGTATTAATTAATTACACTGTGTTAGGTGTGTTAGGATAGGCGAAGTACAGTACTTGGTACCACAAACAAAAAAAATACAGGACATTCCCGAGTGACGAGTGGACAAACGGACCGACCTGCGAACAGATCGACCTGCGAACGGTTCTTAGGTCCGGAACCCGTTCGTAAGTGGGGGGTTGGGTGTATATTAATTGGTTAAATCAAAATGTGTTTTCCATATCAAATGTACTAAAGCTTTACATATTATTGTCCTGATGCAGGCTCAATAAATGTAGTCCTCTGGACAGATTCTTCTTTGTATCAAAAAGACTTCTTCAGTCTGAGGAGCTGTGACAAACTCAGTCATCTTTCCTCCTTGTTAGAGAGGAACAATGGTTTGAGAGAGGAGTAAAGGAGGCCATCTTTGTGAAAAGAAACCGTCCATCATTAAACAGAGGTGGAGGCCTCCGGGTTCAATTCTCCACCTCTTACAATGAATGCTGTTATTGCCTTACTGTTCATATAAAATATTTGATAATGTTCTTATAGAAATAATTCTTGAATAATGTTCATACTGTGTTAATGCTATATGTTTGTCTCAGGCTACTTCTTGTTCTGCCATTAACTCTAAAATACTTATTGAATAATTTATATATGTAGTTAAACTAGATGTTAACCCATTAAAATACACCAGAATGCAGGAAATGGCATCTATTTTATTAAACATTTTCTGGTAGAGGCCCCCCACTGGAAACCTGGGGGGCGGGGGCATTGGGGTTGCTCGCACAGAGCGCCAAATAGGCTAGGACCGCCTCTGTGCGTTGTTCAACATCTTGTTTTACCTACATATATAAACTATTCAATAAGTATTTTAGAGTTAAAGGTGCAGTCTGCAGTTCTGTAGTGCAGTCTGTAAGTTGTCTAAAAATATATAACATGTTTCTTCACTCTGTCACTATCTCCTGACAGACTGATGTTAGACAAAGTAATCTCTGAAAAAAACTATAGTCCCCTTGCTTCTCCAGGTGTTACTAAAAGCATTTCTAAAAAGCCACAGTGACCCGCCGTTAACCAGCCAATAAAAACAGAGTTTTTAACCAGCCAATAAAAACAGAGCTTCTCACCTCCTAACCCACGCCCCCGCCTGTCCCAGCCCCAGCGGCCGCGCACGTTCTCGTTCAAAGGATTGCAAAGCGATGCAAAACTGTTTTGTATGTGACACAAATGTATTAAATTCCCCTTCTTCATCCCTGATCTGGACTTTTCTTTTGTTTTTTTGCCAAAAGTCAAGTGATCGCTTCCTCCTCCGCTGACTCATGACAGAAACAATGAGGAAATGAATGAATTTGTCACGAGCAAATTAAACTCATGTTCAACGTGGCTGTGCGAGGCTCAGCAGATTTCATGGTGTTCTGGTGTGCTAGACCAGCGCTCCCTGTTTTTATTTTATTTTTTATAACATTTTAACATATAAACACAGAACTTCGCAGCGGCTGCAACAGGACATGCAGTGGAGGTGGAGCAAATGTTTTCGTCATTTGGTAGCAGAACTGAATTTCAGCTAGCGAGGGGGAGCAGAGCCATATAGGCTCTGAGGGGGAGGGATCAGAATGAAAATTTTCCTAAGTGCTGCGTTCTACAGAAACTGCAGAGTGCACCTTTAATGGCAGAACAAGAAGTAGCCTGAGACAAACATGTAGCATTAACACATTATGAACATTACTCAAGAATTGTTTCTATAAGAACATTAATATTTTACAAAGTACAGTATGTGAACAGTAAGATACTAGCAATAACAGAATTGTAAGAGGGTGACAGTTGAACACGGCGGCCTCCACCTCTGTTTAATGATGGACAGTTTCTTTTCACAAAGCTGGCCTCCTTTACTCCTCTCTCAAACCATCGTTCCTCTCTATCAAGGAGGAAAGATGACTGAGTTTGTCACAGCTCCTCAGACTGAAGAAGTATTTTTGATACAAAGAAGAATCTGTCCAGAGGACTACATTTATTGAACATCAGGACAATAATCTGTAAAACTTTAGTACATTTGATACGGAAAACACATTTTGACTTAAAGGCCGTGTAAAGTGAATTTCAACATTTTCTTCAATAAACATTATAAATGTCATAATTGTAATCTTGTAAATGAGTAAAAAGTCTCAAAATTGTAGCTCAATTAATTTTGGAGTTATAGATCAAACTTTGTTTAAAGATATGTCTGCTTCAGGATTTTTTAGGCGTGGTTTAAATGTGACCGTGTTTCGTCACGCGGTCCTCATTAGTATAGCCCCACCCCCTGCAGCTCCAGCCGTATAAATTCGCCTCGGTGGAGCCGTTCACTCGCGAATCGCAGATAGCATCAGATAGCAATAGCATAGATATTTTGTTCATTGTTAGCTAGCTAATCAATTATGCCTCGTTCGTGCATCTTCCCTGGATGTCGCAATGGTCAGGGCACCCGTACAAATCATAACATGTTTTTATACCGCGTGGTTTTATACCGAGTATCTGTAATGCCTGGATAGGTCAATGGATAAAGCGCTTGCCTTCCGTCCCAAACCCCACGGGTTCAAATCCCGCATGGTACAACTCTTTTTTTTTTTATTCATTCCAGATTAAAAACACACAAGAAAACTATTTACAAAAACAGCGTAACTCTTGGAAAAAGTAGCTGCTGTTACAGACAGAACTCGGATAAAAACAGAGCAGGTTTACTGGATCTCTGCTGCCTGCCTCCACACAGTCAGCTCAGGGCAGGGGCAGGACACGAGCGCAGCTGCGCTGAAACCACGCCCACGCACTGACACGCCCCCAGCGTTCCAGGGCAAGGCAAAATCATGTTTTTTCATGATTTTTGAGACTTAATTTTATAAGGTAAACAATGTTTTTAATCAGTCAGATTTAAATGGGTGATTAATAACACATATTTATGCCATGTGACAAACTAAAAACACACATTTAATTTCACTTTACACGGTCTTTAACCAATTAATATATTTTCAATGGCAAAATATGCAGGCTTATTTCATATTACTTTCATACTACCGTATTTTCCGGTGTATAGGTCGCACCTTTTTATGTTTTTTTCAAGGCCTGCGACCTATACACAGGTGCGACCTATATATATGGCTTGTTATCACTTTCAGTGAAACAAATTTTTAAATCCAGCTCATTTTACAATTACGTTCATTTATTAAGGAAAGTTCAGCTCAGATATATATTTGCTATAATTTTTAATCAAACAAATATTTGTTTTTTAAGTGTTAATCTTCTTAAAAGCCTTGCTGTGCGCTCCTGTGGCAGACTTTTTTTTCCTTCTTACTGCCACCCTTCATTTTATTTATGTGTTGTATATTTATTTGTTGTAAAATGTTGTAATATTTTGTTTTTTTATTATAAAATGAATGAATAAACTAAACATTTGCAGCAGAGCTAAACGTAGGTGCGACCTATACACCGGTGCGACCTATCTAGGGATTTTTCCAATCTATTGGTGATAATTGGACAATGCAACCTATACACAGGTGCGACCTATACACCAGAAAATACTGTATTCCCTTTCATTGCTTTATGTATTTATTATCTTACTTTTAATGATAACAATATAACGAGTCACTATTGTCATTTAGAAAGTGTTTATATTGGAACTAATGCTTGTTCACACACAATTACAACAGCTCACCTGTTCCTTCATACTGACAGGAACAATCCCCTCATCACTCTCTGCTCCTGACACTAAATCACATTTTAAAAATTGTCATAACTCAACACAAATCTCCCCTTTTTACAAAACCGTATGATCAATTCAGGCCAGTTTCATTAAAGGGTTGAATCATCTGACATCTCGGGGCACTTTTCATATAGAGCAGGGGCCTCATGTATCAACGGTGCGTACGCACAAAAACCTTGCGTACGCCATTTTCCACGCAAAACTCCGTATGTATCAAAACAGAACTGAATGTGGAAATGTGCGCAGCCCCACGCCAACTCCAGGGCTGGCGTACGCACGTTTCTGTGGTTTTGGTTCCATTGGCGACACTTAGAGGTGATTCTGAGAAACTGTTCATGATGTGAAAATCATTATTGTTCACACCAAACACACATGATTAACAATTATTACATCCACATGGACGCAATTAGAATATAACCTGCAAAAAATATAAAAAACAGAAAGACTGAATAGTTTTGCACAGCTTAAATTCTTGTTTTTTGTTTATTTTTAGCTGTTTTAGCAGTTGAAGAACGTGATGCATGATGGGACAAGACGACATTCCTCTGGTGCAGGGCATATTTAAATGAAAACCTGCAAAAAATATAAAAAACAGAAAGACTGAATAGTTTTGCACAGCTTAAATTCTTGTTTTTTGTTTATTTTTAGCTGTTTTAGCAGTTGAAGAACGTGATGCATGATGGGACAAGACAACATTCCTCTGGTGCAAGGCATATTTAAATGAATTTGCATATTTATATGGAGGCGTGTCAAAGGCGGAGTCGGCCACTCTCTCATGTGCGCTCAATTCCACGTTGATTGTGATGTCCCAGCGGCTCTCACACTGGCTGTGTGAAGCCATCTCAGAAGCTTACAGAGTGTGTGGAGTAGAACCTCCTCAGACGCTACGTGCTCATTCTACACGGGCGTTGGCGTCCTCTGCAGCTTTACATGGTGGGATGACAGTAAGCGATATTTGCTTGGCGGCCTCGTGGGCCACGCCCTGCACGTTCATAAGATATTACCTGCGTGACATGTCAGGTCCCTCCATGACTAATTCAGTCCTGGAAGTTATGGGTTAGCAGGGAAATGTTTTTCATGTGGTGTTCTGCCACTCCGCCTGCCTCTGTGCAGGATGTGTGAGTGTTGCTATCAGTCTCAGGGCTCTGAGATTGAGTTTGTTTTTATTGTTACTGACTTTTAAACCTGTCTACGTAGTTCAGAGTCAGTTATGTTCACCTATTGAGGGTCACCGCCGGGGTCTATTCTAACCTCTGGCGTTTGTAAAAAAAACACAAAAAACCCCCACAAAAAACACAAAACAATATAAATAATGTTTGTGAGGCTGCGGTGCAGCTGTCACAAGCCTGTCAGGCCACAGTGTAGGCCTGCAGGCTCATCCGCCAATCACCAACGCCCTCCTCTGGTGTGTCGTGACGTGGAACGTACGGATGACGTATGAGGAAGGACAGAGGTGTGTTTGGGTGAGCAAGGACTTCATGCTTGGGCTGGACCCAATGGGGCATGGACTACATCCTGCTACGCCCTTTATCCAATAGGAGCTAAAGGGCGGAGCTATATGAAGTATAACGTTGGTTACGTATTGTAACCCCAGATTATACGAGTATAGCGGAGCCCTTTAGCTATGTGGGCCCCATTGGCTCTTGGACGGCTGAATGATAAGCTGTTCGAGGCTGTTCCTTCTGTGTGGTGGAGTTAAATACACACAAAGCGGGCCCACACTGTAGGTGGGCGTGGACTAAAAAGTTATTCAGTATGACGCTGTCGCGGGGGAAGATATCCATAGAGCTGTAAGAATTATCACTAGAAAACATTACTGTCATCCATCAAGTACATTATTTTATCAACTGAAGTTATTGAAGTTCCATGATTTGGTAGACTATAATATTTTATCAGTTATGTATAGGGCTCAAAATAATGCATTACCTTTAAATATCCAAATGCATTTTGTTAAAAGACAAAGTTGTTATAATCTTAAGGGGACAGAGATGTTTGTAAAACCACAATTCAGAACTAGTTTGAAGGGACGTTCTACCTCAATCCAGGGAATTAGATTATGGAATGGCTTGGAGAATGTAGTTAAAAATGCCAAGTCAATGTTTACATTTAAGAAAATGATCAAAACGAATGTGTTAAAAAAATATATATGAAATAGCGTAATGTGTATTGTATTAGTTAGAAAATTAGAAAGAGTTAGTCATTTTGTACTGTTGGTTGAAGATTATTATTGTTTAATCTGATTGTTGGAAAAAAGGGGCAGATATAATAAGATTTATTCTTCTTTCTGCTACCTTTCATTTTTTTATATTTTGTACATTATCATTTATGGGATTGTCTTGTATTGTTTCTTTTGTAAAAAAATGAACAAATTTAATAAACATAAACATGTACAAAAGCAATGTGCGTGGATTCCGGCGTACGCATAGTTTGATACATCTGGATTTTTTTGTGCGTACGCCGTTTTCTGGATTTGACCGTACGTCACGTTTCAGTAAGAAGTCTACGCAAGTCTTTGTACATGAGGCCTGCAGGTCTTCACCAGACTCATACTCTTCATTATATAATTGTAATAATATTCATCAGTATGAGTAATCCTACCTGCCCACTCTGGGCTGCTGCATGATGGTGGGGCTGCATCGCTTCTGACTCTTAAGGGCTACAAGACAAAGTTTCAGTTATGTGGCATCACATCATAATATTATTTAGATTATATAGCAGTATGTTATGTCACAATGCCACACAACACAAAATTCATTGACTTGATAATTAACTTGAACAGTGTTTTGCAGCAAAGTTCAACATCATCATGTCTTACTTGTTTCATCATCCTCATTTACAAACTGCCGCTGTTTGAATGAAACATGTGACAATGTTTGTACATTTAGCTGCATCTGTTTCCAGAATCTTTCTCTTTTTAATTCTTCTCTTCGCTGCACCACTCTTGCTTTTTCTCCCTTCCATCTTTCCACTGACCGCACTTTGCTTTTTCTCCCTTCCATCTTTCCACTGACCGCACTTAAGTTTCACCTCCAGGCACGTAAACGAAAAAGTGGAGGCGGGGCGTCCCTGGGTTGAGGAGGTGCAACCCCCGCAGCTGCTGCGGTGATAAACTGATGACATGTGAATGAGGGGTGGGACGGCC